>JACXGJ010002038.1:0-57146 GCA_016801105.1 Esox niger | reverse complement strand
GTAACCCACGTGATCAGGACTTTAGCGCTCGACCTCTTCAGTCGGAGAAACCATCCGGTCACCCAGATCTGAACAGTGTCTGATTAGAAGAAATACCGATAACAGCCATTCGGGTCTCCAGTTCAGAGGACATTTGGGCTGATCTTCGTCAGCTAACTGACGAAATAAACGCGTGAAGGATATGCTCAATGTTTCTGCGGAGGTTCTCGTTCAGCTTGGCCTCCAGTTCCCCCAGCTCCTGCTCTGCCTTCCTCATGTCTTTCTGGAGCTCCAGGCGAGACTTCCTGGTGTCGTAGTAACCCCCAGTCAGCGCCCCACGGTGGGACACCTGGTCACCTGGGAGGGGTCAACATGCAGGCAGGGGTGACGTTAGCTATACAGAAACTGAATAAAATGTCACCTGCACTGAAATTAAACGGATATCCGGCGCGTTTTCTGGAATGCACTGAGAGTCTTGATTGTAACAGTAAGGGCAATTACATTTTTGTTTTAACATTGGTGAACAAACGGTTTGAAAGCAGTCACACAAACATGATGAACTTGAGTTGTGCAGTTAAACTGTCCACATTGTTCTCAATTTTTCTGCACTGTCCAATAAAACAAAAAAACAATTCAGTAGCTTCTTTTAATTGCAGCTGCAGCTTTACCACCTTTGGTTTCACCACGTTGAGAATGTCAGTCTACATACCCTCCAGAGTAATACAGTCCATGGTGAATGCTCTGGCCAGCTGGGTGGACACCTCCATGCTACGACAGATCAAGGTCTTTCCAAACACATGCTTGAAGGCCTTGTCAAACTGCTGACTGTAGCGCAGCTTGCTGATCATAGGGATGGCATCCTAAACGCAGAGACAAGGAGGAAGTATCAAATGTTTGTTGAATTATTCTCGTATCATAAAGAGCAATTACCAGAAGACAGAATAACAATGATCAATACGTTTTCTAGTTTAGAAAAGCTTCACACGTGCTCTACCCGACAAAGGTACAGACAGGAGCTAAAGAGGAGCTATAGCATTTGAAATTACGTTCATATGCAAAATCACCTGCCAATACCAAAAAAATTGGTCTCAGGGTTAAGTACTGTGGTCAGTGATTCTCTTACATTGGTCTCAGGGTACGCAGTGTCTCTGACATCCAGTTTGCTGATGGGCAGGAAGGTGACCTCTCCAGGCAGGTTCATCTTGTTGAACTCCGTCAGGATCTTGGTGCTCACTTCATCGGTCTCCACTATGTGGTAAAATAACCTGGTGGGGGAGGGGACACGAACACATCAGACAATCATGAGACCAATCAAATGGATTTGAAGCCTTTCATTCATATTAGCAGTATTCACAAAGGACTTAGACACCCTACCTAAACCTCTAGATAGGAGCTAGGAGTGAAATAATTTTTTTTTTTAAACTGTTGCTAACATTATAATATAAACAATTGTCCTAGGAAGGCAGGCACCTTAGAAGAAACCTAGAGAGGAGACATCCTCCACAGTCACTTTTACATTGAGGACACAAGCCTTTTCTCAACTCTTTCTCAAAGCACACTGAAGGGCAAGGAACTCAGGTCTTCTGATTGTTCGGTAAACTCTGGCAGGATTCGGCAAAAGCAATTAGAAACCGGGCCTTTCACTTACCTGGTCCCCGCGGTGACTTCCACGCAGGTGTAGAAGGCGGGCTCACACTCAAAGTTATTCATCACAATGCCATGGTAACCGTTGATGACGTGCTGGTTGACCCCCTTCCTGCGGAAATGCTCCAGCACCTTGTTGATGCTGTCGATACCGTTCAGGATGGCCTGGGGGAGGTCAACAACAACCACAACAACAACCATATTGATTATTTACCTACACTCCCAACACTTTTTAACCAAACCAAGTCCTTTTATGACAAAGCATACCACTGAGATTTCATTAACCAGACCCCTCAAAGCTGAGTCAATAATCCTTAGGTAGGGTTAAGCCCAGGGGTCTCATGGAAGGCGGTGTACAACTGACCACCACAGTCTGGCTCTGGCGTGCTAGTGATCGAAGACGGTTGCCTTGCTAGGACGCATGTTATCAAGCTAGGCCCTAAACTGCATTCCTTCAAGTGCGTGAAGATCCACATCTAGACATCCTGATTGGACGAGCTGACTGATTGGACGCTCCTCAGAAGACCTCTCTCCACTGGCCAATCGCGCCGCGCAACATCGTAAAATGTACCCTCTCTGTAAACCGTTGCCCTGCGGGGACCTTGACCTTGTGATGAACAGTGACCGGGAAAGAAGGGGAGTCAGGTATTCCGATGTGGATCTCTGGGAGAGATTGAAGAAAGGGACGGGATGATTCATTGTTTCATCCACTCCGCGTACACGGGCGACTTCTTCCCCTTAACGACTGACTGAGTCACAAAATCTTCGAATCTATTCAGTTTCCTAATCGAGTCGTGACGCTTGTCCTCAAAATGCACAGGTTTGAGTCACGGCTACGATAAAGCCGCCGGTGGAGTCGGCCGTGACTTGGTGTGGGTAGGTGCGGCCAGGTTTCACTTGACATCTGAAACACCGGGTGGACGACATGACCAGAAGACATTTTGTGTGTGAAAATGAGCGTGAACAGAGCTGTACATGTAAATAACGGCTGAAAACTTTAGAAAGTTCAAAAGTTAAAGGACGGGTTTTCTAAATCAGAAATAATTTTACAATATTCAGAGATACTGCAAAAACAGATAACCCAATACATAAATGTGAAGATCCCATATTGTCATTCTGAAGAAAAACATGACCAGGAAACAGTATGTCTACATATGATAGAGGGGCATTTTCAATCTGAAATCTATCCAATAGAAATTCTATGACGGTTTTTAATCTCCAACTCTGCTGTCTAGTCAGCTTTATCCAAGAGGGCAAGAGAAGAGGCATGTCCTGACCTTGCCAGTAGCTGCTCTGAGAAGCTGCTGTTTCTTCTCCAGCTCCTCCCGTTTGGCCGCCAGGGCCTGCTGCTCCGCATTCTCCTCTCGCCACAGGTAACTGGTGAGGAACGCCAAGCACAGCGTCAATCAACATCCACATCAGCACCGACAGGTGACCGTGCCCCACCTAAACTCTGGTCGTCGACCAGCGCCCCGGAAACTAATTAAAGACGTCTTTATTTTGGCAGCCATTAGGTTTTATGAACAGCGCAGAGAGAAAACTATTTCATTAATCGTCTCTGCTCTTTTGGATCCATCTGATGACAAATCGACATCCAGAGCCTACATCACACTGCGGTGAAAAGCTGGGCATTCAGCCTCCCTCTCACAAGTCTTATAAATAACTGCAGATTGTTCAGAGGACAGAGAGGTAAAAGGCACAGTGACATTAAAGACACCAGCCTGGTAGGAGCTAATGGGTTGCCAGGTAGAAACAGTATATTGGGCATTAATGGCAACAACCCACAGACTTTCGGCTTTATCACAGTGGCGGGTTGAGTCACAGCCACGGTCTACAGCTTGTCATCAAGGGAAATATATATAAAGATTAACTAAGTAAATAGATAAAGTGCAATGATTCAGTGAACCACCAAAACATAGTGAAAACAATCACTCATATCAATCCATTAAAGGGCAAATCATAACTCAACCTAAAAGACAGGACTGTACAATATCATATAAAAAAAGATAAAAAACACAGAGTACGGTCTTACTTTCTCTCACTCTGCAGCTCGTCCTTCTTGTTCTTGACTTCGTAGTACTTTTTGTCCAGCTCCTCCACCCGGGTCTTGACCTCATTCAGATCCTGGTCCAGTTTCTAAAGGGGGAAAACACAAGAGTTAGACAAACAAAAGGGTCTAGGCAGTCAGAAGGCTGTAATGGAGTGGATGTATTTACATGAGACTAGAGTCCTTCTATAGGGTTCATTCTTATGTCCAAAGGCAAGGCATTCATTTTTACACATACATGGTTGGCAAACCTGTTGTTAATAGTCACCTCAAAAGCAAAACCATACATGAAATTAATGGCTGAATACTATAATTTTTTTAAAATAATAATTGGATAAAAACCTTAATTCCTTACAATCCTTTTTTTCAATCGTTTTTTTAAAAGCAATTTATCTTTCAGCTAAATGATTCCCTGGTGGTGACTGAACCGATTCAAAGATGGCAAACTTGGCCCATACACTGTACTGTTCCAGGTTCTTCTCCTTGTTGGTCTCTGTGTCCTCCAGGTCTTTGTGGATGGCAGCAATCTGCCTCTTCTTGTCGTTGATTGCCTGGTCCAGGGACTTCAGCTCCTTCTTGATCCACTTGTCCCTCTCCTCCTTGGAGGTGAACTGGCTGCCCCGGCCCTGCTTGGCATACAGGTCTGTCCTCTCCTGGGTTGCCTGGGCCAGTCTGTATGGAGGAATTGAATCCATATTCATTTCATTACCAGCCCAGGTGGTGAACACATTTCAGGTTCACTGTAGTAGACGCAGAGGGTGTTCCAGTCCTTAAAACACCCACGGACCCCTTTAAAAGAATTTCGCTCAGCAGGAAACATTTCTAGCACAATTAAATATCTGTATCAGTTTACACAGAAGAGACAGGGAGTGATGAAACTTGTTTTTACAAGCGGGGGATAAAACCTGTTTTAATTCTTCCACTAGAGGCAAGTACAAAGCTATCCACTAAACACTGGTAGGGTGACATAAACAACATTTTAAACGGTCAGGGCTACCTGGCGATGCCCCTCTCCTCCCTCTCCTTCACCGTGTTGAACTTGGGCTCAGTCTCCTGCAGCTCTTTCTGTTTCTCCTCAATCTTCTCCAGGAGTTTCTGACGCTCCTTCAGCAGACGTTTCTGGAGGAGACAGAAAGGAGATAATTTAAAGGGTTCCACAGGGTTCCACTGAGGCACCGGAGTACAGGGAAAGGCTGTCGAGGACTAAAGCATTCAAGCCGTAGCAGCAAAACCAGACGGGCTCAGGTGCAGCATTCATGAAGGCCGTGCACATTATATCCTCTACCTACATGCACCCAGTACATGACACACAACCTCTATGAGGAGGGACGGGGACCAGATCTCTTGGGCCCTGGATGAAGGGATGGGAGAAAGGAGGGGGCTGTGACGCATCAATGACGCAGATAGAGAGGCTTCCGTCCGTTACCTCTGAGGGGAAGAAATTAATAAAACAAAAAGGGGCGGGGTTCAGAGTCCCAGATGGAGAGGCAGGCAGGTGGGTAAGAATGAAGAGACACACCTACATCCATCTGCCCACAGACCCTGACGCAGGTGAGGAGGCTTCCTACCAGCACGCAGAGAAAAACACAGGACCACCAAGCCCTTAAACACACAGCCTGCCCCGCAACACGCTGACCCGCCCTCACACCTTCTGCTCGCTGTTGCCGGCCAGCTCCTCCTGCAGATCCTTGCTCTTGAGCTCCAGCTTGGTCCTCTGTTTGATCTGCTCCTGTCGCTCGGCGCTGAGCTGCTCCTTCTCCTCCTTCATGGCACTGATCTTGGACTTCATCTCGCGCACGACACGCTCCGTCTCCTGCCGTGAGGGGAAACGGGACAACAGTCAGACATGTACAGGGATAACGTTGTCTGACAGCAGGAACATAGTCCACCCTCCGGCCCATTTAAATTCATGTATGTGATGGAGTAGCCTCCTGGATCAGGTCCCGTAACAACACCTTTTAGATCAGGAGAAGCATCATAACAATTCATAACAGATAGATCAACACGGGTCACTCCGGGTAACTGACCTCTACTTTGTCTCTGGCGTCCTGCTGGGCGTCTCTCAGATGTCGGGACTTGTCTCCACAGGTCTCCCTCTTAGAGGACAGCTGAGGGAAAACAAAAACCGGGTCAAGTTCAATTTTGAAGAAATACAACCTTCAGGCCAAAACATTGGTACCAGAGCAGATAAAAACATTGACTGAATGTGTTATATTAGGCAGTCATGGTCCACTCAGTCTGAAATAAAACATTAAGTAATTATTGGTTGGCAAACTCCGCCATAATAAGAAATGTAAATCCACCAAGTAACCTTAACCAGAACCCTACATCAAACCCTAGATTTACCCAAAGTGCACTTGCAGGTTCCTACCTCATCCAGTTTGGCACGGGTCTCGTTGAGCTCCTGGTTATAAATAGTGTACTCCAGGGCCCTCCTCATCTTGTCCCACTTCTGGTACTGAGCCAGCTCCTCTTTCTCGTCCTCCAGGGTGTGCAGACGCTCTTCGATGTACTTCAATAGCTCATTGATCTTCTCTCTCTTGCCCTCTGGAGGAAACACAAACAACACAACCATGAGTATCTTCACATTTTGTTGAAAGGTTACATGCTTTTCTATCAGCAAATACCAAGGTTCTGAATTGTAATGCAATCCAAGCTATTAAAATATTTTGAAAATCAGGCATTTCTTCACGGCTATATAGCCAATTTACTGGGCAAATTGAATAATTCGGCAAAGCACAGAACAATAAATAAAAGGTCCTTTCCCGTATGAATCCTGTATAAGCTGAACTACTTGCTCAGCACAACACAACACAAATGACAATATATTAAAGAGCACATCCTTCACTTTACTGTAAGACACTGACCAAGGCCTTGTGATTGGTCTTAATTGAGTTAGCAGTTTTCTTGTTTGCCTTATTGGTCGGCATACTAAATTCCAATGCAATGAATGTCCTTTAAAGGGAAAGCGAGGCACGACGTTCGAGATCACCGGCTAACGGAAAGTGCTTCCCCTTTAAGGACTGAACAAAGGCAAGAGTGTGGTTCTTCTGCCATACCCGTTTCCTTCATGAGAGAGATGGACTCCTCCTTGCGCTCGTCATACACTCGGGTTCCAGCCACCTCCCTCAGGAGCTTCAGGCGCTGGGAGTCGGGCGCCGTGGCCATCTGGTTGATCTGGACACAGCAGGAGGAAGGCATCGAATGAAAGCTGGCCCATGATTAACATATGTGGATGTCCTACGGTGTACATGAAACGCCAGGTATAACTGAACAGACAGCTGACGAGAGCAAACTGATTTAACGCGAAACGTTCCGTGAAACGTTGGTTCGCGTAAACTGCATGTGGACAATGTACGCAGCGAATAACCAATAGCTGTTTCCGGCTGTGTGTTCACAGCAGCGTCTTACCTTTCCCTGCTTGACAATGTAGTAAGGGTTGCTACGGGAGAAGCCGGCACTCTCCAGGAGGTTCATGACGTCGTTTTTACTGAAAGAGAAAGCACAAGTTTGACAGACACCAATAACGATGTTGATAAGTGGATCTGTCGACCACCACTTCAGCTGAATTCCGGCAGTGGTCCATGGAGAAATGGCGTTCTTGCACAATGCAGACCGTAAAACAACTTGGGAAAGTGGTGGCTTAACAAAACCGCAACATTCAACGTTAATCTTAGCAAGTAATTAAGCTGGAGCTGCAATGCAATAGACTGGGAGCAGCAGGCAAGAACTGGGAAACCAAGTGTAGGAAACCAAGAACGCAAACAAGACCACCAGCCGGGTAAACTGGCAAATTGGTTTTTACATATGATCCCTTCAAATAGTAGCAGTCTGAACTGCGTCAAACTGACTTAAGCTATAGGCTAGCTATCAATCGCAAGGCTTTTTTGGGGAAAAGACAACAAACTGCATTTCCTAACCTTCCAATTCCATTCACATTAACTGCTAAACAGCCAGTGATAGATGTTATCAATCCTTCTTATTTAAACATTTTGTTTCATCAATTGTAATTCCACCTTTTCACTGAGAAACTTTCCACACAGACGCAGTAGCATGTATTGAGTCAAGAACCAGTGTGATGACATTGCAATTGGTTGACAACTACCAACAAGGGTTTATCATTTTATCTTCATCCTTTCATTTTAATGATTGAAAAGTTAAAAATCAAGGAATATAGTCAATTTGTCTCTGTCATGGAGGCTCCCATGTATTTTTTCAGGCATTTACACAAAACTTTCAACAACTTAAATGGTAACATGAACATGGTAACATGAACGGGCACTTTCCCCCCCACAGCCAATCCTCAAAACAGAACGACTCTGAAAGGACCCCTTTCAAAGCTGTTCATTGTCACTCACGTCACCATCTTCTTGTCTAAGAAATACTGGTCCTTCTTGGCTCCAATGACACGACGGAGGGACACCTCCTCTTTGTCGATCTGAAGGCAGAGGGAATTCATTGACCATACAGCACGAGACGGCCAACTTAACACTCAAATTTGTCTGGTCAAGGTGACGAGCATGTACTTACCGGCAGCCTGTTATCAGAATTGTCAAATATAATCTCCACAAATGCTGAAATGACACGAGGACCAGTTCCCTCCTACAAGTAAAGTGAATAATACGGTAAGTGAAAGGCCGTTAATGACATTCCGTGAAATAATGTACTGTATTTAGAACAGAGTTATAAATCCATGGCTGCAAGATCACTGCTGGACATCAGCAAACAGGGTTTTATGGCTGGTGTCTCTGAATATGGATTTGAATGAGACTTGCCCGCTTAAGTCAAAGGTAGGGAACCAACACATTATAAGTGTCTGAAGAGTTACATTTCAGAATTGCATTTGTGATTAACCTAAAAACCTAGCAGGATTTAGAGGTAATATCCCATTCCTAGTTTATTAATCAAACTAATCAGAGAAGAAGCTTCAGACTGACACATTTCTGCTAAAAAGTTTAGGCAAAATGAAGTGTACCGCCATATAGTCCTACTATGCAGACTGCAAAAACGTAGTAGTAACATAATGCAAAACCCTACTACTAAGAGTCACAATAAATACAATTAACAACTTCAACGTATCAATTAGTATCAATAATACTGAAGATTTTTTATTAATATCCTCATTAAGCAAGGAACCAAACATTTTGATGTGGAAGTTCATTAATTTAAATAGAAAGCCCATAGTAATCTATATTGATACAGACAAATACAGGCTTTTCTTTCCCACAAAATTAGACATTGGGTATTATGATTTTAGTTTTTTATATAATTTTGTACAATTTAAAAATGAAATGAAGAGTAGTTTCCAGTAAATAAAGTCTATATGGCCGGGTAATAAATAAGATTCACAAAAGACATGAACGGTGATATTACAGAAAATGGACTCATTCCCGGAACTGTCCAACCCCTAATCAAATCCAACCGGTAGCACTACTTACATGGAGCAAGGCCAATCGCTGCTCTGGGCGAAGGTGGCTGAACTCATCACTGAGCACAAACTGAATGGCTGGGGGGGAAACGTAGAAATAACCTATTTGTTAGACGCAGCAGAGACTGCAGTTTCTCAATGTAAAAGTGACCAATAGTTACCAGGACATGACAAAGCACTTACCGTAGAAAAAGTTACTTTTTCCAGAGCCATTTCTTCCCACTGTAAAAAAAAGTCAGTCAGACAATGAACGGAAAAGTAATGGCACACAGACTCCTATACAGACGGCATGGTGAGGTGCTAGCGACAAATGCTGCCATACATCAAACGGTCCAAAAATGTTCATCAAAGTGATGTCAGTCAAAGTCAGGCAAGTCATTATGATGATCTTTTTATGTAGTGCCGCCACTGTACAATGGCATCGTGGGTCAGACAAGAACCAACTTATTTAAGCAAAAACTCTCCTCAGTCTTTTCCCAGCTGCCCTGTCCAGTAGAGCATGAACAAAAACAAAACATTCGGAAGAAAAACATAACTATAATGAGGTCAGCAATCGAAATTGGAATGGTAGGCAAAAAGGAATGAAAGACCTCAAAAGGGATGAATGAAATAATAATAATAATAATAGAATTCATCAGCAGAACTACAAAGCCTACGTGCAGGTTGGAACCCTGAACACATCATCAAAGCGGAAACGAGGTCCAACATTAGACAACAAAAAAAACAGCATGACATTTACAACCGCTGAATAGGGAAATTCACTGCATATTCCTGCTGTATCGTAACTGAACAGTGAACCAAAACTAGAACAGTGGGTTTGGTTAACCTTAATACGCCTAATGATAGGTTCTGACCAAGACATAATATGTCTGCTTATGCAAGCAAAGTCGCAACATGTGAGCACAAGTCCTGCCCTCTACCAACATGCATCATACGTAGGGATTATTTTTCTGACATGCTAGACATTTTGTGTCCAGAATTACAGAAAAACTGTTAGTGATAAGGTCACCACTGCAACCTTGAATGAATGTATCACAGATATAAGAAACATATTTTTTTATTGTGTTATGCAGGAATTTCAAACTCATTGTACAGTGCCTAGCCTCTACTCGTTTTAGTTCTCCACTTCAGTTGGTGTCCAATTAAAACCCTAGCTATACAAGCAGGTGAGGGGAATTTTAACGAATCAGTGACCTGAATAAAGTACCAGGTAGGCGCAAAAACCTGCTAAGAACGGGCCTTCCATGGAATGAGTTTGACAGATATTGCCAAAAAAGGGAGTAAAGTTTTGCGAGTAAGCTCACCGATGACATTGTGCTTGGGACTGAAAGGATCCACCACAGTTTGGTCCCTGTAACTTCGGAACCCCTGGATGATGACCTGGGAGAAGACCGATTGCGACGGTTATCACAACTGCGTTATCCAAATTACCGTATCTTTGAAAGGACGTGATTCAGACACGCCAGAAATGTTTATTTTGACAAAGTTAGAATAAGCAAGTAACAATTTGCAACAATCTAGTATTATTCAACTAACAATTGGAGCTACATTAACTGTACTTGAATGCAGCACCACGGCGAGCAACTATTAATGTTGGCTAAGTAGCAACTTAACTCGACGAAGTCTAGATATGTACAGTGCAGTAGTTAAGTGGAAAGTTAGTACGGTTCCCTGGATTGAAGAGCAAGTTCCCACACTCAATATTGCTAATGTTATTTAGCTAGCTAAATTGGCAAGGAACATTAGCTACGCTAGCCAACTGACAGATGGGCCATAATTGAATGCTTCATGAATGTACTATCAACATGTCTGTGTGCCGTAGCCAACACTATACCTCCACCTAGCTACACGTAAAAGTGCATATTTTGTTATTTATTATATGATGAAGCTAGCCGGCTAGGCCGCTAGCAATAATTTTCTGAGCGGGTCGTCGACATGCAGCTCGCGCCGCAAGCTAGCTTACCTGTTTGATGTACATGATCTCATATGCAGGAACTTTCCTCAGAAAGCGAATCAAACTAATTAAATAAATAACCCGTCTTCTCCACAAAGGGGAAGGTGGGCCTTTAAAGTGTCAGATATCTAATAATTGTGAGTATTTTCCCAAAATTCATGTATCTAAGATTGTTGAATTACCCTGGTGAAACAGAAATAACAAGGAAAATGGCGTCAGGGGCGGGATGAAATGGAACAGTCAATAATGTGGAAATAGGGGGAAGTGTTTACATTTGGAGTGCTGTATGTTACATAATTATCTAAACCTCATTATTTAAAAAAAATATGATGATGAAAATAATTCTATGAAGTGAATGTTGATTTTCTTTTTATTCATCCATACATCAGTAGATTATATGCGTTATATTACCCTCTAATATACATCCCCATTTCCTTCCAATTGGTATGAGACATAGGAGGGAGCTTGTTGGGCGCCAAAGCGCTGACAGAGAAAGTACAATAGCAAAAAGCCGTTTTCTTCCAAATGAAGGATAAGGTTTTGAACTTTGAAACCAGTTGAAACACGATTTAAAGGACTTCATGCTTTATTTAGTTATGTTTTTGTATTCAATGGGGCAGAAGAAATGGGTATCCCATGTGTCTATAATTTTCAAAATTCTTATTTATGTTTATTACAATTTATTATGTAAGGTTATCATCATTTATTATGTTGTCATCTCACACACACCCACACACAGTGTCCGGTTATAATTTAATACATTGTGTTGGTAGCTGTTTTTAAGTAACTACGGCAATCTCTAGATGGTGGTTATAAATTTCACCCCATGCTGTTAACGCTTAATGCTGTATACATATAACTCCGGTGCCTTCAAAGGGGTGGTTGATATTTGGCTATTTTCTAAAATGTGACACACGGTCTAAACGCAATGGCTACTGTATTAAACCCCGCGTTTGTTACAATGTTTTTAATCATAGACGCACAGAGGCCATGGATAGTGTCCGTGCAGAGCAGATTTGTAACCAGTGGAAGGCGTTGAAAGGAAGCGTAGGGCAGTAATGTTATTTCTGAATCGTACTTGTAGGTCACGGCAGGTGTCACTGTTGCTTTGTCGTTGCTTACTGAATTAATCTGGACAAGCGGCGAAATACTGTTTTAACATTTCAGTTACATTCATTTATTAATGTTTTATTTGCGGAAATGTTTTGTATACCTGTAAATGTTTACATGTCTTAATATACATGCAGGGTATAGCTGATTGCTTAGTTTGTTTATTTGACATGTTCAGGAGAAATGTTGATATGTGGGATGCAGTGGATAAAATAATCACATGACCGCAATTTTACATTTTAGTGGAACCATTTATTGACATCCACAATTGTATCTTAGAAACACACAGACAGACATGTTTTATAAAATAAATTAGGTTAAAATGCCTCAACGGGGCTTGTGATTAGGCAAAACATCACGTTTTCAACCTAAGGCATGTATTGCAGTAGTCCTCTGTACAGGGGTTTTACCTGCAGTTCAAAATTCAAACAGCTGACAGCTTCACTAGCTGTAGCGGAAAAAAGTCACAGACTTTTCACAACAAGAATAAAATGTCCCATAGTGACTAAAATATTATGGGTCGTAATCCCCATAAAACCATTCGGCAGAACTGGAAAAGCATCTCCTTGCTGTCTTACATCATTATTTTCCTCAGGGGATTTTTAGATCCACTTAAGGTCTGTGATTCCTGTAGGCCATTTTGATAACTGTGTTAATATCTATTGAACAAATGTATGTTCATCAATACACGCTAAATATAAGCAAAGATATTTTTTGTAGAGCTAAGTGAAGCAAGTACATTGACAAATGTTACCTTGTCCAGTCAAGATTTACACAATTATCAAAACGCAGAGCTGGGATAAGCCTTAACAAAACACAGACTTTGTCTGAAGCAATTCTAAAATGTCGATTGGGATAAAAGAATGGTGAAATGCAAAAATAAACCAGTATCACACTTTGCTGTTTGACCTCATGGGGATTCTGACGAGTCGATCACTTCGGTCAATACACAATCAACACAACATCGTCTCCCATCCTCTTTGTTTCTGTTTTGCCAGTGATTCCACTTCTTTTCTGGCTTGTAACAGCATTTTGTTTTGTGTTCATCTGTGTTTCATATTTCAAGTAATGTGAGACTCTCCGGGACAGTCAAATCTTAAGGCAGTGCAGTTATCGGGCTCAATTTGAACTGGCGGAGAGGTGGGGGCTGGAGAGGTGGGGGCTGGAGGAAGGAGGTAGGAAGTGGGGCGAATACTGTGGAAGGTTCAAAGTCAAAGTTCTTATTATTGTTGAGCGTGAGCTCCGTCGAACTCCCGAAGAAGGAGACTGCCTCCTTGGCCACGCCCCAAGGCGTGGTCGCCTCGGCGGCGGGCTTGGGGGGCGTCGAAGACAGCACCTCGGACTCGAACTGCAGCAGCTGACCCATGAAGTTGAAGTTGGGCGAGATAAGGGCACGTCGCTGTTTGATGATGTCAAAGGCCTCGTCGAGCTGCAGCCGCTTGGTGCTCATGATGTAGGCAAGACAGATGGTGGGAGAGCGGGAGATGCCGGCCTCGCAGTGCACAAGGACCCTCCCCCCTTTCTGCTTCACGTGATCTGCAGGCGAGAAGAACAAGGATCCTCAGGTTAATGACCGTATAAACACTGTATCACGCCTGCCAAGGGCCAGGTGAACACGAGCACACCTGTGCATTTATTATAACGGGTCTCGCATTTGCTCAAAGAAAAGAACGCGTGTGTGCCGCGAATCCCCGCGCGCCAGGCAACGCATGAGTCGAAGAACGGGACTGGAGCGCTGGGTCAGCGCGTCGCTGAGGTGAATTAGCACTACGAGCGGTGTTTAGCGACTGACGGGGCTGAGAGACAGTCCACTTCCTCAGCCTTCACCAGCCTCCCCAACCCTCCTTTTCCTCTCACCCACACAGGACGCGTAAGAGCCCTGCTGTCATTCAATCATCACTCAGCCATTACACACACACACGCACACACACACACACACACTGTGCCCACCCACCCACTGTACTGAGGTGGAGTGAGTCACTGCACAGCTGCACACAAGACGCCACAGCGTCTCTCCAACGTTGACCGTTCTATACAGTGTTCACAGAGGAGTGGAGTCATTTGCAGTCCCGTATGGCATGTTCCCACAAACTACTCGACACACAAACGCAGACCTACGTTCTGGCTATCGGTGTCACGCGCACATTGAGCCGTGGGGGGGTGGGGTTGGGGGGGGCATCCGGCGATGTTTTTTTGACAGCTCAGATCCTCAGAAAACCACATGAATGAATCATGAGGCTGCTCCTAGCTGGAGTGTCTGGAGGCTGGCCTGACTGAGAGCCTGTGGGTGTCTTAATGACCTATCCTCCAGCTGATACACAGCAGCCGCGTCCCTAACCACGCCTTATCCACTATCTAGGGCGCCACTTTTGAACAGCCCCCGCAGTGCTCCGGTTATATCCATGCGCACTACGTTGGGCACAGGGGTGCCATTTGGGAAGCCAGCCGAGAGATGTGCTTTGCACTCAGACTGACATATTTTTTCCAAGAGGTCTGTATATTCTATTTCTAGACGAATCGTTGACAGTAGGTCGACACTAGAATATACAACTACCATGCATTAATACAGCTTTTATAAATAGACAAACACTTGTTTTTTTATTTGGATACAGTGTGTGAGTGTGTGTGTGTATCAGATCATTGTATTAGTATCACAAGGAGACGGCAAACCCCTGGCTAGCCTGTCAGGTCTGCTTCGCAAGTGTTCCAGGAAGTCATGCTAATATGCACTTCTGGGTTTCAAACCTGGGCTGTAATATTAGGTGAGAGTGTCTCACCTAGCATTGCCTGTCTTGTCAACAAAAGCATTGGCTACACAGCGTCTTTTTGTGGATAGCTGTTATTGCACTATTATCGATCACTTTACACCTCTTTCGGTCATACATTTACTAAATGTTCCCTTGGGGCTCCATCTCTGGAATGCAGGGCTCATATCACAAAGTGTCTCAAAGGGCTGATCTAGGACCCACCTGTCAATGACTGTATTTATTGTGCTCTGAAAGGCTGAGCTGATCCTATACCAGCACTCCAATGTTAAGATGTTTTGTGCATCCAAAAACTACTTAAGCACCTCCATCTAAATCCTCCTCCATCTAAATCCTCCTCCATCTAAATCCTCCTCACACTAAGTTGCCCTGGCCGACACACACACCTGTCACACTGACTCCCTGAAGGAGAGAACTGACCACACCCGGTCATAACCCTCAATAAGCCACGGGAGAGATTAGCTGGGAGCTGGGAGCCAATGACGGCATTGCAAAGCGTCTCTTTTTAAACTTAAGAGGGGGGAGGATGAGGACAGAGGATAGAGGATGAAGACAGAGGGGGGGGGGGGATCAGGACACAGTAGCTGTTGACCTGAATGAAGGCAATCCGGGGATTTGTGAAGTGAGAGAAAAGTAAAAGCAGAGGAAATGGAGGGAGGCCTAACCAATTAGTGAGAGGTTGTTTTTCTTTTGGATTTCTTTGCTTCTGCTTTTGCGGGCAGAGGACTGAAGTAGGAAACGTACTTCAATACGGAAGTTTTTTCTATCTAGTGGCTTCTATTTATAGTGAAAGCGTTCAACCTCTACAGGACGGAGACTCACCGATGAACAGAAAGGCCTCGTGGAAATGCGAACTGATATCTGCGGTGACGTTGTCTTCCACTGGGATCCACTTGTAGTCATAGTGGCCCTTGGAGGGCCTTGTGTCCCTCCGGGAGACGTTCAGAAGGGCCGTGACCCCAAGGTCACTGAGATAGTCTTGCCTGGAGGCATGGTAGGCACTGCCCAGGTACAGGAAGGGAAGGATTTCAACTGGTTTGCCCTGGAGAGAAAGAGAGGAGGGAGACAACAGAGAGGAAGCAGGTGTTAGACGTGAGAACTGCGAGGCGCAGAGATACAGTGCGCTGGCTACACTTGCTGGCCCCGATGAGACATAACAAGGACGTGCGGAGAGATATAAGGCCTGGGAGCTTCACAGTGCTGATGCAATACACAGAAAACAATGCCACGATACATCCCAAGCATAGGCTGCTGATACAGTGCAAGACGCAATAGTCTTATTTGTACCATAAACAAGTTGATTGTGAGAGATAGAGAAATGGCTGTTCTCTAAAAAGGCATTTTTAAATATATATATATATATATATATATATATATATATATATATATATATATATATATATATATATATATATATATATATATATATATATATATATATATATATATATATATATATATATATATATATATATATATATATATATATATTCTATGCCAACTAGGTATCTCTGAATTAGCAGTCGCACTCTTTCCTAGCCTGGGCAGGCAGGGAAGGCCAGCAAATACCAAATGAGTTTTGAAGGGTTGGTCTAACAATGGACGCCTCTGTCTTGATAATGGCCAGTAATATATCAGGCTCCATGGCCAAAACGTAATCGTCCTGAACAGGACACATTTTGTGTAACTTCAAATGTTAATTCAGAGAGACAATGTGGGCCTTATTTGGCCTATTAGCAGCACTGTTGTTCAAAGAAACTACGAAACGGACTACTTCGAATCTGCCTGATTAAAAATCTCTGAACAAGTCTATATTGATTTGTCAGTAAGAGTAAATGCCTAACACAGAAGAGTAATTCTAATCTAACACGGATATTCCACCCAAAGCTTAAGCTCCTGCCTCGCCCTCAGCATAGCCCGGGGGAAGTGGCAAGCCTTGAAAGAATAGGGAGCAAGCTAAAAAAGGAAGTTAAAGCGTGTTTTTGTTTCCATACCTGATCGTAATCTGGTTTGAGGTTGGAGCCCAGTTTCTCACAGCACAGGGAGATGCTCGGCCTACACTTTCCGGTTTCAGTTCCGTTGTTCTGGTCGAAACCGACGGGTTTCACGACCTCTGTGCAAAGTTCAGGGTACTGCCCGTGGAAGTTCTCAAAGCCACCTAAAGGAAAACATTCACTTTTAAATAACTGCATTCAACAGAATTGCATGTGCTCGGGGACAAATGAAATGGAGAGTATCACAAATATTCTAAATGAATGTGTTTGAACTGCCTAAATTATAATCTGATTCAGGCCTACGATAACATTAGCATATAATTTAGCCTAGCTGATTATATATTTTGATTGCGTTATAACACCATTCATCCTAAACACCAGGTCAACTGCGAATATAATGGATTACATAACCTGACATAACCTTATTAAACCTCGTAATTAATACGTCCGTCAATAAGCACATCATCAGGTATATTGCGGGAACACGGTGACATTCTGACAGACTGTAACTTAAACGATTGGTCTGACAATGACAACAGAAAGACCTCAAATAGGCGAAATAACGATCTGAAATAGAACAAAGTTGCTATTGCTGTAGGCTTAGAGAACATTCACACGCTGAACATTTTCTGAACAACCAGTCATCTTCTCGAGATCTCACTTCTCGTACGTTGACTCATCCGCGCACTCCTTCAGGGAATGCGGGACATTTTGTCTCTTTAAAAGCTTGAGCTCAAAAATGTATTTCTCTTAGTAAATCGTTGCTAAAACACGGTCAAATCAGGTCAAATCAAATACAGATGACATTGCGCTGTGGGTAATTCCATGGAAAACTAAACCAGGACTGATTATAAGTTTATTTAAAGACAGGGCTACCAGAAACAATAATAGTTTTATATACAAAACGGAAGGACGTTAAGGTATATGAAACGTCCGCCAGATTTGAGTCATTCCTCAATTTATTTTTATTTTTATAATGGATTATTTATTAACAGACTAATTTATTATAGGCTATTGGCCAAATACATTTAAAGCTTAAACGTGTATTAGCCCCGGAAAGTTACCCAGACAAAGAAAATTTACTAGGTGATTTGAAATAATTATTTGATGATCTTATAACATTTCTCACCTTTTAGAAAGCAGATATTTGTCCCGCTCGCCAGGTGAGTTAGTGTATTAATCACAATCTGTGCGATACTGTCCTTTTTCAGTTTCTGCCAGTGAGGAGCCCGGTCATCCAGAACTACCACAGACGATATGCTCCCCTCTCGTAACCGTAATAGGGCTTTCTCATCCGGGATCACAAACTGAAGAGGTACCGGCCCTCCTCTGGATCTCCGGACAACAACCGAGTTCAGGTTGGCATTGACCGAGCCTTTGATATTTGAGTTTGTGAAAGAAAAATAAGGTCGACAATCCACAATTAAAGAGCTTCCACATTCCTTCCTGATAATCTTCTTGAGGCGACGGCAATCTATGCTTGACACTTTCATGTTTTCTGCTAAAAGTTTGTATTATAGGCTTGTATAATTATTCTTCAAATAGTATGCCGTCTATAAGGCCGTCTGACTGAAACGACTACCAGCGCCCTCGTAGTCTGTGTCGATCTGTACATTTCCTCCAAGGGGATTCCGTCAGATAGGTTTTATACGAATGGAACCTCCGGCCCGTGACATCACGAACCATATATGGACACCGACAAGGTATGATTCAAAGAGAGCCTGCCCACAGCAGTGTTGACTAGGCTCTAGCTGTTCTAACTACGCCGACTCTGAGATGTTGCGAATGCTTTAGTTTCAGTCAACTTTCTCATTGCTATTCAAACCCGTTTACTCTGCCCCTTCTATAAACGTTTACATTCTCTCACATTTGAGCAGATATTATGGCCCAGTTATCAAAAACTAACATAACTTCCTTCAACCTCCAGCCATGGAGAACGCGCTTTACACCTGCACTCAACATCTGCTCACATATACTGTAGTCTATGATTAAGTAAACCGAATCAATGATTGACAGAATAGTCAAAAATACAGAGAGGAGGCTCCTATTTTTAACTACAGGTAGCCCATTGACTAAAGCGAGGTACACTTATGCCTGTATTATTCCGCGCAAAACCGACTACCTCAGCCTGTATTCGCTGGTCGTAATCTCATAATGGAATAACGGGGCTTAAACGTCATGGTACTGGACTCGCATATAACTCAATACTGAACGTATTCCCCTGCCCACAATTCTACATTGGTGTTCAGTATCGTGTAGGCTGTTTGCAGGAAAATATGAATGGATAAATAATAGCCTATTTCCCGGAAAAAATACATAAAATTTGATTCGAAGAGAGAAAGACGTGACAGCACAAACACACAGAGGAAAGAAATGCTGAGAGAAAAAGAAAGATACAGAGAAAGTGCGAGAGAAACATAGACCAGACTGCTCTGCAGCTCAAAGCCAACGACCGCGCCGTAGCCTGTGCTGTAGCCGGTCCTTTAGCCGGCTACAGCACAGGGGTGAAGCAGATGTCCTTGGTGCCAGGATGACAGGGTGGAAGGAAGGTGGATGCCAGTGGATTAGTAACCAGGCAGTAATGTGGCCATATGGTCCTTCTGCTTAATCTGGGCCTGTGACATCATTCCCTGAGGACTGGGAAGCACTGACACCCTTCGATTCTTAAACACACACACACGATCATTCAGTAGTGGTCTTGGACAGGTGCGTGTGCGTGCTCAGGTGACACCGACTTTGTACATTTCTAAGGGGATTGACTTGGTTTCATTGATGCCTCGGTGCAGTGCGGTTGTTAACATGACGTGCTCAGCAGAACAGGCCTTAAACCTGTTCACTGTGAAGTTCTCAGTCCGCTGGGAGGTGTTTTGTTAATTGCGGACGATTCCGAAGCTCCGGGTGAAAGTCTCAATGGAAAGTTACGGACGGCTAAGTGCTTGACAGATACACAGGCAGCGCAGCTTGTTGGTAAATGATTGAGTACTTTATTGTCTATTTGTGTGGCAACACTACTCCCACTAAATACACACGAAATCCAAAACAAACAACATATGATTCATGTGAAACACGTAGCCCTATCACCGGACATACGGGAAGCTGTTGTGGGTCCAATTAGTGTTTTTTTTCTCTAACTCTTGGGCTGGGTTTGGTCCCGCATGGCACGTTGTCACTCCGGACTGGCTCATTTGAATTACAACGGTCCATTGTATTCCGTGAAAATGAACTGGGCATCCTGGTAATTTGGCTAATACTTGGAAAATATTTTTCCGCCGTTAATGACTGTAGGCTATTTTATACTTAAACGAATTCATGTAACCATGTAACATTTGTCTCATAATTTCGAAAAACACCTGTTTTGTGTTTTTTTTCAGTGTAGTGGACAATCCTCAACTCTCTTTGTAGTGCTGGTGTCGTGTTTGACTTCCTTTCTGAAGACGATGGTTTATAAAAAGTTTCACATACAATGGCCACCACATAGACAGATCCCTGTGTAACACACAGGTGCTTCCTTGTGGTACTCTGACAGCAGCACTGAATTCCTCAGGCAACACACAATATCCACGAATAGGAAAACACGATTACTCACCTCAGCTGGGTGCTGGACAGTGTGTTCAATAGAGGTGGTTCCCAAACCTTTTCAGTAACTGTACCAGAGAAAGTAGCTCCTCATGATAATTTCACCAGGAAGCCAATGGGGTCATGAGTGTTTTCAAGTTCCCCCCTGTGGAGAGGCCAAGTACCCCGTACACTTATATTACTTAGAAACCCAAAAAATGAATGGCCATTATCATTATTTTATTATTATTATCAACTACTCCTTCTGGCATTTGCACAAACTAACAGTCTCTGGATTGAAAATACACAACATCAGCAACAGACTCCATTTTGGGGAATGACCCAATAGAAAAGTGGTTCCCAACCAGGGGTTCTAGGACCTCTGGGTAGAAATACCAGGGTGGATTGCCAGTTCCTTGTTACAATCATAAAACCTTCTACATTGGAATTGCTTTCCACCAAAATTCTTCTGAGTGAGTTTCATACATTCCTTATTTGCAAGCCAGCTGGCAGTGTTTCAGAGAAAGGCCGTCTATAATGTTTATAAGCAGCAGGAGTTCAATGGGCAATCAGACGTTGTGATAAACATTTTGGGACCAATAAATAATTATATTATTGTACTAAATCTTGACGATTAAGATATTATAAATGCCAAAGGGGCTTAGTTCAGTGATTGTACATGACCAGAACCCTACATATCTGCTTGTTTTTTGTAAAAATAAAGTGTGAACAAACCTCCAAAGTAAAACATGGTTTAAACTGTTAACTGTATTTCCCAGATGTTTTTTTTTACATTAACAGGGGTGGGAAGCCCTGTTGAGTTCTGACTGTTCTGAATAATTACAGATACTGACAGCTGTATCTAGCTGTTGTCTAGCATGTTGCTGATGTAGGGAATTTCACAAACAGATATTCATTCCTACTCGTGTGATTAAAAATAAAACAGACAGCACTGTTCCTGAATTCTGGTGGTCCCAAGAAATGTAGATAGTTTTATTTTTCTCTGGATCCTTAACTGATCCTTATCCTTAATTGTAGCTTTTGCTCCTTTGGTGAGCATAGCTGTAAATTTCAAGGAATGTTGTTAGTTGTTCCAAAGAATGTCTGTATGACCTCTTTAGGCGTATTTGGCCATGGCCAGGGATTCCTAGCAGGACTTATTTATGACCGGCTGTCTGACATGGGCCATTGCAGGATATACTCACAGGGGCCCTTATCAAGCTAAAACTGCAATGTTTCTAAATAGAATTCCACGATATCTAACCAGAATAATGTTGCAATATTTCCAAGGAGCAATAGAGGGTTGTTGTTGTTGTATTTTTTACCCTAGGAAGTAGGTCTCTTAACCCACTGCAGGGAACCGACAGGCAATCAGAATAGAATAACAAAATGAAAATGAATTAAAAAAAGTAGATAAGCTACCCGACATCTGACATGATTAAGATATTTCCATCTGAATGTGATCTCCTAGGTGATGCACCCCCCCCCCCCACACACACACACACACACACACACACATAGGGGCACAAGGCCACACACACACACACACACACACACACTCCTCAGATTTGACTGAATCACTCTAGATTCCACCTACTGCTTTCTCCAGTGTGACAAGAGGAGGTCAGACAGGAGATAGATAGAAAGATGGGGGAGTATTGGAAAAGAAGAGAAAGCTTCACCTTTATCTACCTCTGAGCTGTTGTGCAGAAAGCTCACAGAGAAAGTCTGGTCTTTCTAAGTAAAAATAGCTGGGGCCTCAGGTGCTGACAGATTTGGCCCGCTCTGTTTGTTCTGTGTGCACGCGCATGCGCGTGTTTGTGGGAGGTTCACAAACACAGGCAAACGCTCGCGCACACACGCACGCGCACACGCGCGGGTTTGCAAACCTCTGGGATTGACATTACTGAAAAAATGTCCTCCACCAGAAGTTGATGTTTTCATCTCACTCTCTGCTGTCTTTATTAAAAACCTCTCTGGATGTTTTCAATTTGGGCTATTATATGTTTTTGCATGTGATTTACTGCTTCTATATACAGACAATTTTAGCTAAGCGTTCGCTAAGCATGATTCCCTTACTTCTGAAAGGTTGCGGACGGTCAGAACGCAAATTAAAATACGCTACAGTGCATTGAAACAGGACCACTTTTCTGAATTTCCCTGTTTTTGCATATTCGAGTCACTGAATAAATTCCGATCTTTATCTATAACAAAATATTAACTGTTTTCATCTAAGGGAATCTATGTGAACAAAGACTATAAGATTTGTACATTTAATCTATTTACCCAACACAGGTATGCCCCAATGTAAAAAAGACAATTTGACACTCAAATACTGGTTGTGCACAATGACTGTGACCAAGAACTTC
Organism: Esox niger; assembly: GCA_016801105.1. Classification (NCBI taxonomy): domain Eukaryota; kingdom Metazoa; phylum Chordata; class Actinopteri; order Esociformes; family Esocidae; genus Esox; species Esox niger. The sequence continues at coordinate 34,301 of JACXGJ010002038.1, read as the reverse complement.
CTGAAGACATTGATCAGTCTATAATGTCGTTACTGAAAAATCCTAACAGACTCTTCCATGCAGTGCTGCTGCTTTTACTCAATGGATTTTTTAACAAGACATTTCTAATTTCAGGTCTTGAGAATCAACATCTCAGTTAGGTTTAGGTCAGACCGTTGCTTAGACATTACAAGACTTTAAAATGTGATAAATCTGATGAAAACATGCAATTTGATTTTGAATTATTGTCTTGCTGCATGACCCACGCGTGCTTGAGAATCAGCTGCGAGGCGTGTAACCTCACATTCTCTATTATTATTCCCTCATGTTGTGCATAGGTCAAATAGCCGAACGCGCACGGATGCACAATGCTCGCTGATTCTTACGTTTTCCACTAAAAACGCTATTGTTATTCAATTTATACGTAGCTAGGCTTTCTTCTAAATATATTTGTTTGAATGAAGCGAGTCACAAAATTGTCCTGTGAGTCACTTTGAAATGCTGGATTGCTAGATAATAATTGCCTCTACATGTAGACCTCAAAGCACGTTTTATGAACATCTTCATCAATCATCAATCCCAATCAGTCCCCTGAACTCTACCTCAAGAAAATCCGACTGCCTGGCCAAGAGAAATTGATATTAACCAACTATGACAGAAGCCAAGCTACCTGTCGGAGTTTGTTGTGTGATTACGAAGACACTGGGACATAAAACAATATGTACGAAGACACTGGGACATAAAACAATATGTTGGCCTTTTGACCCTGGTGAAATAAATGTTGTGTGTCAGGATTTCACCCACACATAAGTAGGTTACAATTAATAAATTATGATTGACATTTTGAGTGAAAAGAATAGGAATCTGTGATTGTTGAAGCAAAGTAAATATTATGTGTTTATATATTAAATATTATAAAATGACAATTTTAACCTTTGACCCATGAAACTATCTTTAGAATGAAATATCTAGCATATTAATCAGGCCTACCATTGTAGCACATCTAGAAGGCCATTTAGAAAGTGCCATTTGTACCCACACCACTATCCCCCCACTTGTAACATACACTATACTTATTACTTGTAAAGACTTACAAATCTTCTGCCCTCTATTTGCACGTCTGGTTAGACGCTAACTGCATTTCGTTGTACTGTACTTGTACTTGTTCAATGACAATCAAGTTGAATCCAATCAAATTTCATGACTCACTTTTTCAGGTGAACTGGACTATAGCCATCATTGTGACCAGCTGAGTCATTCTTCCCACTGTGCAAGCATTTTACAGCACTTAATTAGAAGAGATCGGTAATATTGTCGGTACTCCTCTCCGAAATGTTCTGTACCTCTGTGGTGGTACTATGCCATGTAGACGTGACAATAGCATCACTAACATTGTTTATTCGTTGCTTCAGTCAGTTCTGACTTTACTTCCGCTTTTGGACAGGGGCCTTCCTAGATGGCCTTAAAGCAGTGCTCTATATTGAAAATAGGCCGTTATTTCATACAAATCCAGAGTGCTGAATAGAAGAGGAAATTCAAAAACCACATCCACTCTAAGCTGTGAAAATGCTACTACAATGAAAACTGAAGCTTATGGTGAGTATTAAGACTGCAGGCATGGAAGAGAAATATTCAAAACGATTCTAACATCGCTTTTCTGCACAAAAAAAACTCTGCAATAAATGCCCAACAAGATGACTCATCTAAAGCTACAGGATGTGTCTACCTCCATGTACCTTATATTACCTGGGAATATATCCATATTGATATTTACATCTTATGACGAGCAGGCTTAAACCGAAGGATAGACTATTCATGATTGACCATCATCTCAGAACACCACCCGAGAATGTGCTGGTGGTTGGCGGTTCAGTTCTGTGACCCCATCTTTCGGTTTTACTATCATCCTTTCTGGTGGCCCGGACGCTTTGTTGTCTTTCTGAATGGCAGAGTGGAGCGTTAGTGCTGCTTTGAGAAAGACAGTTTTAAGCCCCTTGATGTGAGTCAGAGAAGCTTGGCACTTAAACTTGAGAGCTGAGTGCCAAAATCCGTGCCAGTGTTGAGGAAGACTGAATAATATACAACGAGTGTGAATGTATTTAGGTCTGTTAGCTATCAAGGAAGAAGCAGATGACACAGTGAAAAAAAACAATGAGTGACATTGAGATAGACTATCTAAATTTATTTTGTTGTCAGTTTAAAGTCCTCTTAAGATCTAACTTTACAGGAATCAGAAACGCGAAGGTCCCACATGTTGTTGTCTAGTGAATGTTAAGGATCCATTTAATCTGTATCACTGCATTAGAACTAAAGATTGCTTCCAATTCAAACACTTACATTAAACTGTGGAGTGCAATGTCTGCAATACAGATTGTGCCCTAAAATTATATTATAATCATCATAATGACCACATTTTCGGTAGCGTTTTTATTCCCAGTTTTATAGGTTGTCATTACAATTCAGTCAAAATGTCGATATTTGTTGTTGTTATGGTGACCTATTTCTTAAGTTCGCACAGTTCGTCATCCCGTGTGAAAAGCAGTTAAACCATAAAAAATGTTTCCACTTAAAAACAACCTTCAACTCTTCTGGTGCATTTCCTGAAGCTTAGAAAGAAGGGCTAGCCAGCCTTTGTTTGTCCGAGGAAGCACATTCCCCTACCAGCTCAAAAACATTCCACATAACAATTGGACATTTGTATTGTGTTGTATTTTGTGTGTTATGTGTGAACAGGTTTACAAAGGGGGAAGGACTTTAAATACTTCAGTGACTGCTAGAACCTCCTGTAAGAGTCTTAGGCAGAATAAGTTATATGCATTCTGATGGTCCCTACAATACCAGACCACCACTCCAAGATTATGGTCCTTACATTACCAGACCACCACTCCAAGTTTATGGTACCTAGATTACCAGACCACCATTCCCAGACAATGGTACCTACAGTACATTACCAGACCACTACTCCAAGATGATGGTACCTAGATTACCAAACCACCCCCCTAAGACAATGGTACCTACAGTACATTACCAGACCACCACTTCAAGATTATGGTCCTTACATTATCAAACCACCACTCTAAGACTGTTGTAACTACATTCCCAGACCACCACTCCAAGATTATGGTACCTAGATTATCAAACCCCCACTCCAAGACGATGGTACCTACAAATCACCAGTCTACACTAAAACTACCAAATGTCAGATTCTGAAAGGAAGCATCATGTGGTCATGTGGCGAGAAACCATTTCAGAGGTCTCCAGCAGCACAGATGCAATAGAAATTGAGATTTTATCAAATGTTTTCTAGATTTATCTCCACATACCACACATCTAGCCACACGTCTCCCTCCCTCTCTTTCATCCACCTCCTCCCTCCCTGTCCTCCTCCCTCCCTCCCTGTCCTCCTCCCTCCCTCCCTGTCCTCCTCCCTCTACACCTGCGTGGGGTAGAGAGCCAGAGCCACTCAGTCGGAATTAAAGGCAGAGGGGCCATATATTGCACTGCTTCTCCCTTATCAGACACAGAAAATGCAGGGAGGGATTGGAGTGTGGCTACGTCATTTGAAGGGGTCCTCCAAATCCCCCCCCCCCCCGCCAAAGACACACAGACTCACCAGTAGACACACACACACACACACACACACTTTCATACACTCCCCCACTGACAAGCAGGTGGGGGAGTGTATGAAAAATGGATCTGAAATTGACGCTTGTAACGCCATAGTTCCTGTCAAGTTACACACCTACAGGATTATCATAAGCGTTGTAGGAACGTCAATTTCAATCTCTGCCCTTCTGCATTTTAAGAGGAACAACAACTGTGAGTGTTTCTATGAGTGTTCTAGTTTAGATTATTGCCAGGATGAATAGAAATAAGATATTTTAAAAAAATCCACCATAACAGTCACACTTTCAAATATTCAGATATTCACTCTCCGATAGTCTGAGAGTTACAAAAATGGTTGGGTTGATTTCATTCAAAGAGTCATGCAGAGAGATGGGAACCCCCCCAAAAACAGTCTTATCTGATTCAGAACTAACAGTGTTTCTCACGTATGTGAGACGCCACACTTGTTAGGGCCTAGAAATGTCAGAGGGTGAAGAAAAACGCCTTTTCAAACCCTACATAGTACATACGTGTCGAACAATCACATGTAGCACTTCCATTGTGGGAGTTTAAATGAGACATGTTAATATAGTTGTCAGTCTAGGTGGTGGGTTGGCAGACATCTGTGGGTTTCTCTTTTCTTCTCTCTATAACCCTCCCCCCGTCTTCTATACCATCTTCTCTTTAACGATGTCTCTGGAGGACAGAACTGGAGCCGAGGTGAATGACTCATCCAATCTGTAGTCTCCATCTAACTTCCCTTGCGTGTGTAGGTTCGAGCGTTTGGTCGGGGGCTAAGTGCGCGTGCGCCCGCCCGCCTGCGTGTGTCCCAGAGTTTGTGACTGGGTTTTCCCGTTCCTAGCGGTTCTGAATCCCTCTCCGTCCGGGATGAGTAATGGGGTGTTGGCGGGGGAGGGGTGGGGGTGGAAGATGACACCTCCTACAGCTTTAAGGCATCCCTCCCCTCTTCCCCCTGCCCTTTCTCCCCCCTCCCCCCCTCCTTCAGTCCTCACCTTGCTATCACACCAGAGAGGCTAATTTTATCCTGCCTAGACCCTCTGTTTTGATTAGCGAAGTGGTACTGCTCTGTGAGAACCTGTCTGGTTTGCTGCTCCTTAGAAAGAAAGCCGTTTTCACAGGCAGGCTAGCGGTGATAACAGAGTTATTATTCGGAAAGGGCATCTAGCCTGGCACACTTAAATAACGTATTTGTAAGGGATATGCATTGGCACTAGCTGTCTAAATTCAATTGTAACATTTTGGACAGATTTTGGACATCTGTGTTTTGGCCTCTGTTGTTAAGCGTTGTTTTTTAAGCACTGTTAGCAGGCAATATACTTAACACTTTTCTGCTCTCCTTTATTTGCACTTCTGGTTAGATGCTAACTGCATTTCGTTGTACTGTTCAATGCCAATAACAAGTTGAATCTAAATCTAATCAAACAGGCAATCCAGGTCAGCTGATAGTAACTATGAACAAACGGGTTCAAATCCAAGCAGACTGTCCCCCAGGCAGACTGTCCCCCAGGCAGACTGTCCCCCTTTGGTCTCTCCAGAAGCAGCACTACACCGCTAATGGCGCACACAAGCATGAAGTGGGAATCACAACAACCAAGAAACGTGTCTTTGCTTCTCGCGTCACCCGACCCCACAGTGACTCATAGTTCTGTTGAGATTGCGACAAAGCAGAGGTGGAGCCCAGATTTCTGTGTGTGTGTGTGTGTGTGTGTGTGTGTATGTGGAGGTGTGTGGGTGTGTATGTGTGTGGTCCCTTATGACACAAAAGCTTCTTCACTGTCATCAATGAGAAAAAGCCATTAATCTCTGAGTTACGCTGTACAGGGTAGGAGGATGGCTGGCAGATTTAAACACACGTGGTTCTGACAGGCTGGGAGAGAGTGGCTGATCCAAAAATACATCAGTGAAATAGCAGTGCACAAGACATAGTTTAATGGAAAGGAGGCCCTAACACTGGAACGTTACAGTCAGATCATGCGACTCTGATTTGGGCTTGCTGAAGGAATCCCTAGTTCACTCTCCGAACACAACTATAAATGTTCAATGACAGCGAGCGTGGACATCACCGAATCAGATCAGCTCTTTGGGTTTCTACAAAGCGCCCATTCAACGAAGATCCATCCCTTCGACGGAGGAAGAAAGTAGCCCTTTCTTTTAACCCCACTGTTTCGTAACAGCTATTGATATGATCGAAATGGAGCTTCGTGACTCAAGTACCTCAGACACTCTGAAAATGGATTTTGCAGTCATATGATGAGCTGCAGCTATTCCAGACTTGATATGAGCAAGTCCACCCCCCTGACCATCATACATGTTCCTAGTGGTCACAGTACAACAGGGGAATACCATCCAATATGTCATTTGTTCCAAACAGCCGTTTCCTCCTCTCAGGGTGATTAGTAAAAACGGAGTTGAGACTCAGTCGTAACATCAGGGCATTTCCGGTGGTATTTTTGGAAAATCTCAGGTCCTAGAAATGTGAAAAGGGGTGTGTGGAGGACGGTAAAAGTACAGATGTCTCATGTGTCCCCTGTAGTGATTTTCCTAGCGGCCTGTGGCGGATCCAGAGGTCCAAACAGCTGGCACTGTGACTTCCTGCTGTTGCACAGAACACACAGCACAGCATTATATTAGAAGAAATAAACCCACTTTCGTGAACGTAAGGAAATGTGTTTTCTGATCTCGTAGCAAAGGGAGCTGAGTGTTGTCATCCTGGCTTTGCGATCAATAGGGAAGTGTACTTCTGAAACTGCTTAGACTGGTTAGCAGTACCCCCGCCGCTCTTTGGCTGGGCTAGATGTCTCTCACTTTAAAGAGACGGGTGGAGTTAAGTGTTAATCTGGTTAGTACACTTCCTGTGCCCTCGCACTAAAGAGAAAGAGGTGCAAAAGTGACACTCATTTTTCTCTCCCACTTGCTCTCTCTTGTCACCAAACTCGAATAGACACACACTCGCAGACCCAAACGGTCAGATCGCTTGATGCAGAAGAAAACGGACCTTTTAGTGACATCAGAATACAACACGGTGCTGTGAGGTTACGAAAAAAACAGACATGTAGAATACGTTTGAAAACTAAAGAGGACATCCCGCTCGCATGGCTTCAATAACGTGTCTCTCTTTTTCCTCAATGGCCTGAAATTACCTGGATTCCATATGATCTGCCCTCCCATTACCCGCCCACATTCCAGTTCACTTGGGTCAGCCAATCCTACATAGAGTGGAGTTGGGTTGGTTAGCAGCTCACTGTCCCTGGGCTAATTAGCGGCACATTTGGCTTTGCCAGGATTCTGGGCAATGACTCACTGGCCAACCATTCACACAAACGTACGCACGTGCACGCCCACACTTACGCACAGAACACGTGCACACACGTTGCACACCGGCTCATTGGAAGCCAACAACCTCAGAAGTACTACCTATTTTTGGTGAGATTTACCAGAACCGAGCAGGTTTCAGTATATGTATCCGCTTCTGTGCACGCTCGTTGGAAGGAGAGTGACAAATTACCATCTGGTTTGAGGGGAGGAAGATACCTGCTGGTGTACAATATGAAAAAGCTACTTTTAGTCTGAACAATGCATTAACATTAACCAGTGAGTTGTTATTTCCCCTTTTTCAATGTAGTGCGACAGGGAAACGTTTCCATGTTTAGCGTAGAATACCCTTGGAACAGACCGGTTTTAAACACTCAAGGTGCCTACAGCTGTCTGTCTTCGTGTTCTGTTCAGTATCTCTATTCATTCACGATGAGGGTAGTCGGTTCCGGTTTAAGCTGCACCATCGGGTTCTCCTGAACATTGGAAGTAGGTCTGAAAGGTTCAGACGGGTGGCATCATTGGGCCTGGACTTCAACAGCTTCAGCCCCGCCCGACACCCAGGCTTTCTGGTTGAGCCTTTCGATGATCCAATAGTGTCATTTTATCATCTGTGTTTTTCATCTGAGCCGGACCAACGATATAGCTGAAACGGATCTGTGATTTGCATTGCTGACAGACCACCCAAATAATACAAAAAACAAGGAACGGAGAATAAGTGCACAAATGGCAAATAGTAGCTGTAGACAGTATGATAATATCTCAGGCTATTAGCTAATCTGCTGGCAGAAACTTTAATCGCCATCAAAGTTCATATTGGCCTACTTGAACTATGAAGCCATGAAGCTACATGGTTTTAATTCTATCTTCGACACTTGGGCTGGCCCAGAGGTGAGCCAAAGCAAGCAGAAGGTTGGTACAGTGGTTCCCAAACGTGAACAAAGATCTACAAAATCCTAGAAACGCCCCTGGGTTCAGAAATTTCCTGAGAAGGTGCCACCCGAATTGCGATTGAAAAGTGTAATGAGTGCTGAAAACAAGCAGCCGGGAATAGATGTCTTTAACCGACCACAGTTAATTTTCCAATTCATACGTCACAAAAGAAAATGTGGATTCAGCACTAAAACTTGCTGGCTCTGATAAGAGAGGTTGTCTAAACACTGGTTTCCCTAACTGAGGAGGAGGACAATGTTTGGCCTGTGGGAGGAAATGGCTTCCTGTTGGCCCAGGACGCACTTGTTGTTAACTCACTGTCCCAGCTGTACTGAGTGACAGCAGCACTTCCTGTGGAACAGGAAGTGGTTGGATCAGCCCATGGTGCAATGGAGCTACACCAAGTTGTGTCTTTAGAGTTTAGTAGAGGGTCCCTCATAGGACGGTTTTATAATACAATAACTGTTTCTACAGTGGGCAGTGTTGGCCTGTATACAGTCCCCTCCAAAATCATTGGAACGGCAAGGCAAATTCCTTTGTTTTTGTTGTTCACTGAAGACATTTGGGTTTAAGATGAAAAGATGAGTATGAGATCAGAATTTCAGCTTTCATTTCCTGGTAATCACACCTAGATGTGTTAAACAAGTATTGGAACATGTGACCGACAGATGTTTCTTGTTGCCCAAGTGTTTTAGGTTGATTGTTCAAACATTAAATATTAAAAAAGATACACCAACAAGATGAGCAGAGAGCTGTCTATGGGATAAAAGCAAGCCATTCTCAAGCTGAGAAAAGAAGGAAAATCAACCAGAGCCATTTAACAAACATTGGACATAGCAAACACAACAATTTGGAATGTCCTGAAAAAGAAATAAACTACTGGTGTACTGAGCAACAGACATTGAATAGGTCGGCCCAGGAAAACAACAGTAGTTGATGACAGAAATATTGTGAGAAAACCCCCAAAACATAATTAAGTAACGTCACTAACAATCTCCACAGTGCAGGGGTGAAGGTATAACAATCCACTGTTTGAAGAAGACTCAGAGAGCAGAAATATAGGGGCCACATCACATGATGCAAACCACTCATCAGCAGAATTCAGAAGTGTACAGAAACATACTGTCTGCCAATTTACGGAGAAATGCAATGAAACTAATCGGGAGGAAGTTAATCATGCAGCAGGACAATGACCCAAAGCACAGGGCCAACAAAACAAAGGACTTCATCATGGGGAAAAAGTGGAAGGTTTTAGACTGGCCAAGTCAATCACCGGACCTTAACCCAATAGAGCATGCATTTCACCTCCTTAAGAGGAGACTAAAGGGAGAAACACCCCGAAACAAACAAAATATGAAAGAAGCTGCGGTAAAAGCCTGGAATAGCATCACAAATGAAGAATGCAACAGTTTGGGGAAGTGCTTGAGGCACTTTTTGCAAGCAAGTGATATGACACCAAATATAAAATGTTATTTACTTTAAGATTATTTGTTCCATTACTTTTGCTCACCCAAATATGCTGTTGTCTAATACAAATGGTGAAATGTCCTAAGTTGTTCAACACATTTAGATGTGAATACCAGGAAATAAAGCTGAGATTCTGAACTCTTGTCTCATACTCATCATTTGATCTTAAAACAAAATACAAACCTTCAAAAACAAAGGAATTTGCCTTGCCGTTCCAATACTTTGAGGGGACTGTGTTATGTAACATTATTTAAACTAATCTGTTCCTCTTCATAAGAACCCCCCAGAACATTTTACTTCCATGTAAGCCTGCACAGTAACTCACAAAGTCCTGGTTCGTATCTGCAGAACCTAGGTCTAAACAAACTTAAACATGAAAGTATTAAAAATATCTGGAATTGTTGCTTGCACACGTATGTAGAAGAACGTCAGGCGTGAGTCATCATGAAATCCTGGGCTTGTCAGTTAGTGTGTGAGGCCCCACCTCCCCCTCTGCAAACTGCAGACCAGGAATCCACTGAGGTCATGCCGAGTGAAACGACAAAAGCAAAACTCTCTTTTCCGCCCGAACCACAAAGTTCACACATCTGGGTTGGGCGTGTTTTTGCGTGTGGGAGTCTGTGAGCGAAGTTTTGCGTTGGTGTGTCTGATGCGCGTACTACGCAAGAGTTTAGGAAATAAGCAGGGGTAAAGGATCCTTGCGGTTTATATGTGTCTGAATGTGTGTTGTGAAACTTGCCCTCTCATAGTTCTTCAGCCTTGAAAGAATGCAGGCCTACACAGGTCGATTCAACTGTGAGGAAGATATTCTTCTGAATCCAAGACTTGAAGTTTAGGGTGCTGCATGTCCTGAATGACCGGAAGATGTGGGACTACCTGCTTCCCATCACTTGCATGTTGAATCATTTTCATATACAAACTCCACAAATGGCGTTGCGGCATCAACCTACTAACCAAAGTCAGATTAGAACATGAAATGATGCGTTGGTTTGTTAAGTGACAATGTCACTTATTCTGACAAAATTTCATACCATTTTTTAACCTGAGAGAAGAAACTAAAATTCAACAACTGTTACAAACTTCAGTGAACTTTGGCCAGCTGCCAGCCAAAACTCAAATGATTGAATGTGGATGCAATTTCCACAAATCACCTGATTTGAAGTTATTTTGGTCTATCAAAAGACAAACTCTGCTCCCGGATTGATCATGCTATGATATTTTATGATATTGATTTTATTTTGATATTGATGTGATTTTCATGATATTGATGTGATAATGTTGTGATATTTACATGATATGGATGTAATACTGAAGTGTGATATTTGATGACATTTGATGACATTGATCTGAAATGGAAAATATGTTATATCATATCCTTATTATGTAGATGTGATATTGAAATGATATTGATATTAATATTTGCGGATGCGATGTTGCCAGTCGGTGTTGGCTCTAGCACAAATGTCTTTTGGACCAGGCTTCAGCTATTCTGGCAGAGTTTCTGGTGGGTGAGGGGTTGACTGCCGTAAACACAGATCCCAGATCTGAGACTAGCCAGGCTGGTTCTTGGCAGCGTTGGGGCGGCGGGTGGGAGAGCAGACGCCAGGCAACCGGGGAACCGAGCATGGGTTTGGGCCAGATTATTCACTGTTGTATGCAGACAGCAGGCAGGATGTTATTGCATAAACACGGAGCTCCTGGCCCAGGACCCACCCACTACGGTCTCCTTCCCCGAGTCCGGAGACATCGTGGTGGGGCACGGCGGAGTGAAGACGGTGACTCTGTGGATGTAGGTTTGCGCACTCTCACGCAGTTTAGATCAGGGGCTCCTCGTTGATGGAATATTTCAAAGTAAAAACGAAATACCGTGAAGTAGTCCTGAGAGTTTATTTCCTGGTTGCCACGCGTCTCTTGTTCATGATGACAACGCCAGAAGATAAAGTGGACAGACTTTTCTTTGGGTGTTGTCAATCAGGAGCAGTGAGTAAACCACCACACCCCTGCCTGTCATAGGCCAATACCTAAATTCCTTTCACTTCTAATTTCCTATCATTGAGCGGAGGCTTTTATCCAGAACGACTTACCTTAGCGAGTGCCTCCTTCTCGTTTTGACTCCTTCTCGTCCCACTCCCCGCTGACAGGAACGCCTCACTTGACCAACAGAAACTCTGAGAATTGTATCTGTACTCCACATACTATATGATTCACTGGGGCTTTTCTAGAGGGAACCATGCCCACCCCCTCAGATCCTACCAGATGGGTAAAACGGACTTGTGACAAGACCATTACGGACAGAGGTCTGTCTGGAGCACCCTGCTTGCTGGTGGCACTATATTATGTGTTTTGAAGCTTCAGGCAGTCCAGGTGGACAAGGTTGTGCACACGCACACACACACACACACACACACACACACACACACACACAAGATGCAGTTTAGCGCTGTTGATGCCTGATTCATACAGTACCTCACTTTTGTTCTGTGTGTGAATGTGTGTGTATGAATGTGTGTGTGGGTACGTGTGTACGTGTGTGTGTGTGTATATCATTCAGCAGATCCTGTCAATACATGAACTCTGGGACTCGGCTCTCTGTGATGACACACTTCCCTACAGGCTCACTGCAAATGGAATCTCTCCCCATGTTAAATCCCTGGTATGTCTGTCTGTCTGTCTGTCTGTCTGTCTGTCTGTTGGGGCTGTAGGTATTTAAGGCAAATGTAGCCCTTCTCTATTGTCATTTTATTGTATTACTATTTTGTGTGGTTAAACAGACGATATTTTGTGAAAATTAACATGTTTATACACCGATCAGCCATAACATTATGACCACTGATAGGCAAGAGAGTAACACTGATATTCTTGTTATCATGGCACCTGTCAGTGGGTGAGGTATATTAGGCAACAAGTGAACATTCTGTCCTCATAGTTGATGTGATAGAAGCAGGAAAAATGGGCAAGAGGAAGAATCTGAGCGACTTTGACAAAGGCCAAATTGTGGTGGCTAGACAACCGGGTCAGAGCATCTCCAAAACTACAGTTCCTGTGGGGAGTTCCCGGTATGCAGTGGTCAGGACCTATCAAAAGCGGTCCAAGGAAGGAAAAGGGGTGAACCGGCGACCGCTTCATGGGCAGCCAAGGCGCGAAGGCTGGCCCATATGGTCCGATCCAACTGTAGCTCAAATTGCTGAAAACATGAATGCTGGTTCTGTTATAAAGGTGTCAGAACACACAATGCATCGCAGTTTGTTGCATATGGGGCTGTGTAGCCCAGACCAGTCAGGGTGCCCATGCTGACCCCTGTCCAATGCTGAAAGCACCTGAGCACCAGAACTGGACCACAGAGCAATGGAAGGTGGCCTGGTCTGATGAATCACCTTTCCTTTTATATTACATGGATGGCCGGGTGCTTATCTGTCGCCTACCTGGTGATCACATGGCACCAGGATGCACTATGGGAAGAAGTACCTGTTGCATGTGCTGGACAGACAGGTCCGATCTATGGAGGCCTCACCTTGCACTTTACGTCAGGACATAAAGGATCTGCTCCTAACATTTCTGTGCCAGATGATCTACATTTTAGTATACGTTGTAGTGAAGATAGCTTGGAGGGAGAACCGCGGGATCCAGTCACATTAAGGTGCGGGCGACCAAGAGATGGGAGGTGGATTAAACAAAGGCCTTGCGTGGGGATGTGTGGTTTTGGGTGTAGCCTGGAGGTAAGGCAGCTACCTCTGCTACTCCGCAACAAAGCACCGTGCTCTTTCGGATCCATTCTGGATCCATCGCATGGGTTTGATGGCTCAAGGGGAGAGCCCAGCCGACCGTCTGCTGCCGTGGCCCGGCGATGATCGCCAGGGTGACATGTCGATTTGGCCATGAAGAACCTCCGATGCGCCAAGGATTTCAGCGTTCTTTGTGGTGTCACCTGCCCATACGCCTGACTGGTTAGGGCCTGAGGAGATCAATAGGGGAAATTACAGAATAATTCGCGGTCCAAAACAACACGCTCAAGTGCTCAGGAAAGGAAAGACAAAAGGGGTTCTGCTCTGCAGCTTTTCATGTCAGCGGTAGAGAGTAGGGGAGCGCACACGCGAATACACACGCGAATGCACACGCGAATACACACGCGAATGCACACGCGAATGCACACGCGAATGCACACGCGAATGCACACGCGAATGCACACGCACACAGAGACAGATGACAATTACAAAAGAGACGGGTTCCGCAAGCACGTTTGCGGTGTGGTGAGTTGTCACGGTTACTGCAAGGAGACATACTGGCCTGATGACGTCACAGGAAATGACCCGTTGACCCGTAGAGAACGGCAACGCTCCGGCCGTCGGCGAGTCGCACCACAGTGGTGGCGCCGTTGCGTTTCCGTCACGGCAGTTCCACCCGGCCGCATTAATGACCGGGTGACGAATTGGCTATGTCCCTAAAGACACACACTTCACTGGTCGGTACACTGCTTTTAGCCAGGGCCTGTAGGGTTCAGCGATGCCGGGGGATAGGGGTCCGTTTGGAACGCATGCAGGACACAATGCATTTTGGGTGCTTGGTTCCCTCTCAGACAGTACACATCATTCCTGGGTGACAGAGAGGTGGCGTCTACATGGCTATGGCGGTGGTGACACACACACACACACACACACACACACACACAAACACACACACAGTGCGTCACCCTGCATTTCCTGTTGGTGGTGTAGTTGGAGATGAGATCAAAGTGTTTGTGTGTAGCGTGTGTGTGTGTGTGTGTGTGTGTGTGTGTGTGTGTGTGTGTGTGTGACATCAGAAGCGGAGATGTGTTGTACTCGCTTCGACACCCAACCCACTGTTCATTAGAATAGAAAGTCTGTTCGCCATGAACAACGATCCCTTCCCGAACAAACATCTGAACTAAAGGTTGTGTCTCGGACTTTTGTGATGTCTGGAGGTGTTTATGTCAGCGTGGGGGGCGGGGGGGGGGGGGGGGTGTTTGGAACGGACCGAATGACAAAACACTCCTTCTGAATTCCTCCCGTAGTGAGGCGGAGGGAACAGCAAACCTCACAATATCACATTTTCAGAGTGTAAGGGAGAGGATTAGTCACCCGGGTGCGTTTGACTGTGTTTCTATTCTTACCACAGTCAGCTGCAGAGAGTCAGCTACAGACAGCAGGCAGGATTAGAACGGCAGGCTACTCCACAGAGGCCAAGGCAAGGCGAGCCAAAGTGACTACTGTGTAGGATGTGTCTGTGGCCCACTGTCTCACTTCTTTATTTTATGTATGTGTGTGTGTGTGTGTTTGTGTGTGTGTTTGTGTGTGTGAAGGCTGATATAAATTGCGACTGTAATGGTTGTTAACAAAGGCTGGTGGTTTAGTAATAAGGGCTGGTGTTGACAGGGGGAACAAAGAAGGAAAACACACCGAACCCCACACACACACACACACACACACACACACACACACACACACACACCGTTAGTCATTAACTTCACTGTTGTCTGTGGGTTGATTCTAATAACCCTTTTTCATGGATTTCAGGAGAACCTTTTCATGTTCTGGAGGGCACCAGCCTTTGGGGAGGCCATAAACAAGGTTTGGTTACAGGGGCCCCACTTTGAGTAAATGCAATTGACAACACATTCATGACAAACTTAGGACATATGCACGTCTAATTTCTAAAAAATCTCATGCGGTTGTGTTCATTGGGCGAGAGGTGTTTTTGCCGCCATTCTATAGCTACCTGTGGCCATTCTAATCCGTGTGACATGAAACAGACAGAACCTTTTACTTACATTTTTACCTGTAACATTTTATACGATTTCTAAGAGAGAATTAATCACAAAATCAACAGCGGCACCCTGGAACTGAACCTGCTAACTGGTATCTCACATGATAATTACTACAACTAACACTGAGTAGCTGGCTAGACTACATAAAATAAACTACCAGGCTAATTGTTGGCTAAATGAGAGACTGACATACCAAAATAACAACTGCTGATGCACAACCCCTTAGAAATCCTAAGTTATATTACTATTCTACTATTCTTACTCTCTGTAGTAAGTTAAGACACTAACTGAGTTCACCAGAAGAAAATGTAATGCCGAAGCCTGCAGCTGGCCCTGATTTTGAAACATAACGTTATTTCAAGGAATTAGACAGCCCGTCCAACTGGCCCCACATCTGCAGGCCAGGTGTGACCACGACAGCCCAAGGCCCACCACATCCTGCTTCGTTCACCAGCAACACCTAGCGTTGACCCGAAAAGGCACGGCCCCGTGTCACAAGGATCTGTACACAATTCCTGGAAGCTGAAAGTGGCGTGCGCATGCGCCACGTAACCCACGGAAATATCGCTGACCACATGACGCAGATCTGTTTTCTCAGTGACGTGAAACCTGTCAGTTCAGGCCTTATTTCAATGGATCAATCCCATTACATGAACTGTTCAATCCCATTACATGAACCGTAGAATCTTTGAGATCCTTCCATTGTATTGATATTTTTGTTCTGTTTAAAATGCAGGGGATCTAACTACCATAATTAAAATGAGCTGTGTCAGTTATCCGTATCATCAAATCTTTGCCAATAGAAGAGACAGAAGTCTCTTGCTCCCGATGAGATTCCGGATGGTCTCATCCTGGGGGATCTCCTCCCAGACCTGGATCAGTACATCAGTGAGGTTCTGGACAGTCTGTGGTGCTACTTGGTGGCATCTGATGCACCGATACATAACATCCAAGAGGTTCTCAGTTGGATTCAGGTCTGGGGAACATGAGGGCCAGTCAATGGCATTGATGCCTTTGTCATCCAGGAACTGCCTAAACACTCTGGCGACATGAGGCCTGGCATTGTTCTGCACCAAGAGGAACCCAGGGCCCACTGCACCAGTGTAATCTAACAGCAGACATGGTACAATTGGCTAGCTCATGGAGGTCTGTGTGACCCTCTAAGGATATGCCTCCACAGACCATCACTGACCCACTCATGATGGCTCAGTGTGACCTTGCTCTCATCTGTGAAGAGAACGTGGCACCAATGATGGACCTGACAATTCTGGTGTTCTCAGACAAATGCCAATCGGGCTGCATGGTACTGTGCTGTGAGCACAAGTCCCACTAGAGGACGTTGGGCCCTCATGAAGTCTGTTTCACAAACATGCACACCGGTAGCCTGCTGGAGGTCATTTTGTAAGGCTCTGGCAGTGCTCCTCCTGTTCCTCCAACCCAGCGGCAGGACGAGTAGATACCCGTCCTGCTGCTGGGTTGATTCCCTTCTACGGTCCTGTCCAACTCTCCACGTATAATGGTCCGTATCCGGGTGTCTCCTCCATGCTCTTGAGACTGTTCTGGGAGACACAGCAATCCTTCTTGTGACAGTATGTATGGATGTGCCACCCTTGAGGAGCCGGAGTCAATGTGCAAACTGAATGGGCTGGAGGTACAACTTCATGTCACCAGTAGTGACAAGGACACTAGCAAAATGAAAAACCAGCGAAAAATCTGTGAGGAAGTATAAGGTGTTGCCTCTCCAGTGCACCTTTTGTCACTTTCATTTGTACCAAAACAGGTGACATTGATTCACAATTGCCTATGCTTCCTAAATGGACAGATTGATATCCCTGAAATATTATTGACTTGGTGTTGTGCTTCATGATTGTGTGTTCCCTGAAATTTTTGAGCAGTGTATGTAAAGAAAAATAAAAAACAATAAGCAATGTTTCCACTAACCGATATCACAGGCACGTTACCTGTGAATGTGTCTATTTGACATATTTTGTGTGTAGAAAAAGTTATAGACCTATTTACAAACAGAACAGACCTTTTAGCAAATCAAGCTGCGAGGCTCTGACTCAATCTCTGAGAATGAATGACAGTTAACAGTCATCTCCAGTTGTTGTTGTGACTAGTATATTCTTACAGTTCCCACCCACATTCTCGACTCTCCAGTATGACTGTATGGACACTCCTCTGTTAAACACACCCACACGCCTACATCACATGACGTCTATGGGCACACCTCTGCTACACACACACAATCACACGCACAAGTATGTACAGCTAACCTCATGGGGACCAGAAAATAAAAATTGCATCCTCTCTTGCCCAAATCTTAAACATAAACTAAACCTTTACCATAACCTTAACCTAACACTTATCTAACCCTAACCCAGACCCTAACCTTGACCGAAAGTAACATTTATGCCTAAACTTTACCTAGGTGTAATGCCTAACCTTAACCCTAAACCCAACCCTAATCTCATTAATGCAACAATAATGTTTAAAGCGAACCTACCACTAATGGCTAAATGTGGGTTTCTATCTTTTTGGGGACTTCAGATCATCACATGTAAAGTGAAACTACCCATACACACACACACACAAAATACACACACAATGTGAAAGGGCATATTTGTTCCTTTTGTAGTGAGGGATAACATTTAATTGCATGGACAGAATTACAGATATCTCACCACTGAACTGAAGAGTACCCACCATAATGCCATAAGAAGACAAACAGTCCAGAAGAAATAGAACTCTCCATGATGTTCAAAAAAAAATGAAATGTCACACCAGCTTATCTGTGAATAAGGTACAGGGCGTCTTACTTCCTGGGCATGTATGGCTGCCGCTGGAACTGGGAAGCTTGTCTTCATTTATGATTTCTCTACGGAGACATGTTGTCTGCTCAGATGGGAATGGTCACGACCACATTACTCTAATGTAAGCGCTTCATTAGCCAGCAGGACAATCACCTCAAACATGATGCCATAGCATGAGGTTTTTAAAGAACCTGGAAGTTGAAGATTCTTGACAGGCCAATTCAATCACTGAAATCATCTAAACCCAATTTAGCATGTGTTTCAAATGCTGAAGACAGACAAAATGCCACGAGGTCTGTAATGTGCTGCTAGCTGATAAGAAGTCGCTAAAATCAGCATAAACTGCTAATGCAGCAGGAGGGCGGCATGGTCAGCATGTTTATCCTAGTCACATCACACTCCAGCGCATGCCGCAGTTGTCTTGGGTGCCCGCAAAGCCGACTTTGCGAATGCATCGAAGAGAAGAACAAAATGTTAGCTACACCAACAGAGCACGGGTGACTTTACGTCCAGCGAGTCCAGCGACAGCCAGGAAGAACGTGTGAACATCTTCACCCTGGAGACACGGAGGAGTCACGTAGCGTTAAAGAAAAGAGGGATCGACTTAGAATGAGCAAGGCGAAAGCAACACCCTGGCAAAAATCTTTCGACTGACCTTTACCCTGTTTTGAAACAATGGGGATGCACCTTCTCTCTGCTTGGCTGCGGAAAGTGACACTGTGACCTGGTCGCCACGGCGGAGGAGCGGAAACATTAACGATTTCACCTCTGCTGAACCGGTTCAAAAAGCGCTTTCATATTTTTCAACAATAATATTTTAGAGATAGAACATTTCTTTTTTGATTAGTCTGACGTCCTGTCCTTCTTACTGTCAGTCCGTCCACCTGTTTGTCTGTTGGTTGGTCGATCTGTCTATGAGGTCGGTTTTGATTTAGCTTGTGGCAAACCATCTGTCATGCTGAGAAACAGACAGGAAGACAGGAAAGACAGAGGGAAGATGGGGATGGAAAAGTGGGAAGGTTAATGGAGAGGGGTGACTCATCTCTCTCAACCCTACAGAGCGTCTCTAACATCTCAACCGATCTCTGACTTGTTGTCAGTTGGAGCATTGTGAATTGCAAATATAACCCCATTTCCAAAATGTTGCGCAAAATGTAAATCAAAACAAAATGGTGATTACTCAGCATCCCAACTTTTTTAGAAAAAGGGGTTGGTTATATTTAGATCTGTTTTACTGTTATTGCTCTCTAGTATTTATTTACAGTTTTAAATTCCTTGGTGATGGTAGCTCTCTTAAAACAATTTAAAATATCTTGGCAGAAGAAGATCTTAAACCTGTCGCTCTTTCTTCATTCCCCTTTCCCTTTCTTCCACTCCATATCTGTCGTAGTCAATATCAACAATCATCATTCTTCCACCTGATCAATAAGCCAGAATAAACTACCGGAACAATCTGTCTGAGAAAAACACCCATGTGGAGAATATGCTGACTTTATTTGTATTTACTGATGGTTGCTATTCCTTGCACAGAAAATTCTGAATAATATCTGTTGTTGTCCAGTATCGCTGGAGTTTCCCCTGTCTAAACAGATCAGCGGAGGATTTGTGTATGCATATTATACCACAGAATGTGTATTGGTGTGCAAACCGTGTGCATGCTGTCTGGCCTGTAAATCCAGGAGTATGGTTTTGTTGTTGGTGTGGTCGAATCAAAGAAAGTGAGTCATAGACAGACAGGGTAAAGGAATTAAGTGTGAGCGACAAGGGAATCGTGACACTTAATAACACGATGCAATACGTAAGGATTCACGTTGAGTCTCCATGAGTCACCAGGCCGAGAATCGTAATTCATGATCGGACACAGCAGTGCTTATTGAAAGTAGAGATGTCCTGTTCAATGGATGTATCACATATTATATACAGCCTTTTTTATTGATTAGCTGGGTTTTGAAAACTATTACCTGTTTGATTGTAGTATACTATTTTTAGGTGACTGGTATCAGTACTTTAAGGCTGGGCCAGTGACTGCATCAAAAACCCACTCCAGTCCCAAAGCTAACATTAGTTAACTGTAGGAGGCTTATGATGGCAGGGTACAGAAAATTACCCACCCCAAAAACTGTTTAGTTTACATGAAATGATGTGATTTCTTTCTCTTTCTCTCTCTCTCTCTCTCTCTCTCTCTCTCTCTCTCTCTCTCTCTCTCTGGCAATAGTTTTGCACCATCTACTGGTATAGCATGTAATCTTTGGAAGATAAGAGAAAATGTATGGCTATTTAGACAACCAGTAATGATCTATAAGTTCTTTATGTACTGTTACTCCGTGAAATGTCAATTCTTATTCAAACTCCCGCTTTCTATCTCTGCAATATACCATTTTTTTGCCATCTACTGGTTTAAAATATTTCACAGATTAGAGAGAAAATGTTTAGGCTGCAAAGACTATCAACCATGAAATGTAATTTGTTCATGTATCTCACTAAATTACATTGTAAACCTTGTCTGTTTCTCTCTGAATTCAATTAAATTCCATTAAATATAATGTTTCATTTTATTTTTAGTCTGTAGTTGCAGGAAATGGCTATAACATCTGCAGTAAACTGTGCAGTATCACTTACCTGCCAGTTAAGTATCACTAACCTTCCAGTGATGTGATTATTGTACCATTTGGACTACTGATGTCTCCCATCTGGCCTCAGTGTGCAGAAGGTCCTTGTTGCCTGGTCTCAGAAATCATTCACAGCCTGGTTAAGGTTACCTGTTTCACTGATGTTCAGGTTAAGGTAGAATTGTCATTTTCCTCGCTGTAGGCAGTGGTATTCAAATGTGTCCCTCAAAGTCAGCTATACTCTATGTTTTCATTGCAACCCCCTAATCAGGGACATATTTAGACCGGAGACACCAGGTGATTGCAATTAATGATGTAGAACAAAAGGCGAAATCCCTGATTAGGTGGTTCTCATGGGAAAATGGAATGGAACAGGCTTCAAGGGATGGATTTGAGTTCCACTGCTCTAAGGCATTGGTGTCTGGCTTAAATAGTTTTTTTTTCTGCAACTTTTTGGAACACAGTTCCATTTTGTCCTTCTCCCTTTAATAGACAATGCTTTGGTGTCTTCTACTGGTGTAAAACATTACTTGCGCCTGGATGTCATAGCACCCTTTTTACTGTAGATGGCAGCACCCCCTTTAGTACAGATTGAAGCTGGGAAGCAGCTACTGAACACGGCACACAAAATGGCTCTTATTGATGTCATGACGTCTGTGACATCACATCACAACACTTACAACATGTTAACACACAACACATACAACATGTTAAAACAGCAGCGTTGTTCTTCAGTTCAGACATTCAACCGCGATAATGTTTAAGAACCCTTTATAGCCACGTTATGTTCTCCTTGTTTGATACCTCCTAAGATTTTGGATCATTTTTATTATTGTATTATTGAATTATTTTTATTGTATTATTGTAGCTATTACTTAGTGGTTGTTATACCACTTGTTTTTTATTTTCATTTCACATTCTTTGCTAACCAGACATTAAAGTCACAAGAGAATTACATTCAGCAACATTAAAAATAATGCCTTTCAAAAATGTACTCTAAATTTATTTTAAGAATGATGGGTAGCTCAAATTAACATCTTTTAAGTTATTTTGTAGGTTTTTCCTAACCATGTTTCAGAAGATGACTTCAGTGTGTTGTGGTGATACAACATGTTACATGTGGCTCTCAGAAACACAAACATCATATTGCCTGTCTGGAGCCTGGAGCCTCTGAAAAATCATGTGAACCTCATCAACCAAATCAGCCTAAACGATGTTGACAAGAGTGGCAGAGACCCTTTGTGTAGCCAAGCTGTGTTTATGTCTCTTCTGCACAATACTTTACTTCTATATTATATTTTCTTGTATTTGCAAAAAACCATGAAAATATGCTTTGATCCACTGGGAAAATCTGATCTTTCAAAATGTGTACAGTTTACAGACCCACTGCTTTGTAAAAAAAGCAGAATGGAATGAAAACAGGTTTTATCAGATAGTTCTAGACATAATTGTTGGCCCCCAGAACCAGTAAACACACAAGACAGGTAACCACCATTTAACTTCATCACTTTCGTGATACACATACACACAAACAAATACAATGTGTATATATATTATTATATTATTTATTTATTACAGAGCCAAACATTTTCTCCAGGGTTACCACCATCAGGACGTTTTCAGATCCTATCACTTTCTCCACATTTTCTAGTGCTACAGACTATATTCCCCAAAAAAAGTCATGCATCTACATGCAGCAGACTTTTTTTGGGGAAATGTGTGCCAATTTATTCAAAATAGAAACCCGATATTGCATTTGCTCATAAGTATTCAGATATTTTGCCATAACACTCCAAATTGAGCTTGAGGTTAATCCTGTGTTCTTATCCTTGAGATTCTTCTAGATCAGGGGTGCCCAACCCTATCCCAGGAGATTTATTATCCTGTAGGTTCTCTCTAATAATTAGCTGGATGAAAAGCTTAACCCTTTTGCCACAAAATGGGGTTGAAGAGAAAACCTACAGGACAGTAGATCTCCAGGAACAGGATTGGGCAGCTCTGTTCTAGAACTTGATTCGAGTCCACACCTGCAGCAAAATAAATTGATTGGACGATTTAGGCACACACCTGTCATTATATAGACCCACACTTCACAGTGCATGTCAGAGCAAAGGCTAGACTAATTGTGAAGCATGGTGGTGGGATAATCATGCTGTGGGGATACTAGTGACAGGTGAAGGATGAACAGAGCAATGGAGAACTTTGAAGAACCTGATCCAGAGAACACAGGACCTCACATTGGGATTGTATGTGTGTGTCCTAAAACACACGGCCGAGACAACTGGAATTTCTTTGGGACAAGTCTGTGAGTGTCCTTGAGGGGCTTCCAATTCAACATTTATGGAGACCTGAACATTTTTTTAATCAATGTTCACCATCCAATCGAAGAGCTTGTTAGGAAGTACAAGGAAGAATTGGACAAACTGCCCAACGCCAGCGGTGCAAAGCTGGTAGATGCATATCCCAAATGACTCAAACCCATGACCACTGCCAACAGCACTTCTACAAAGTATATGAGACTCTGGTTAGATTTATTTTGTAAACCATGAACATTGATTAGCACACATTTCTGAAATTTGATTGTCATTGAAGTTTTGAGTAAATTCATGGCAGTAACATTTACATTTTTACAATTATTACTTCTGTCTTTAACACAACCATATCTAGAGAAACCGATGTGTCGTATATACATTAGTAAGACTTAAAAGTCAACACACTCAGAACGTTCAGGTTTGACAATCTTGTTTTATTGTAAGTATTGCATTTTCAAACTTACACAGCGAGAATCAACATCAGAGTGCATGTCCTAGAAAGGATCAATGGCCACAGAGTTCGGAAAAACTGGGGGACTACAGTCTGTTTAAACCAGACAAAACACTGACTATAGTTTCACAGTATTTAATCTGGTTTATCAGTGTCCCCTGACCGAAGTGGGATAGCTTCATTTACTGTGACTCATTCTTTCTGCCTTAGCTTGGTTCCCAGATCAGTTTTTACCAACTTGCCATAATGACCATAGCTCAAAGGTTATAACAGTTGAGGCAGTACAAACTGATCCGAGACCAGACTTAATTCTCCCACAGTTGGTGTCTGGTAGACAAAAACCTAGAACGCTAGTGTGATTACATTCAGGGTTGAGGTCAATTCCATCCAAATCCAAACTACGTTGGAAGGAGCGTGGATTCAGTGTGAGTACACGCAGAAATTCCCATGTTGAATTCAAATGAAAGAATTGATCCCAACTCTGGAAATATCAACATACTGCTGGGTCATACATAGCCAAAAATAGTCATCTCTTATGGCCTTACTAAGGACACCAAACAATACAGAGAGGAAAGAGGGTATTGGGAAAGACAGTTTTTCATAAAATATGGGCCCTTTTTTTCTCATAGTGCAGGTTAAAAAAAACAAAAAACAAGAGATAAATAGACAAAGTTGTAAATGAACGAGGGAGGAGCGATGGAAAAGTAATCTGCTCCTCCCATGAGAGACAGGACACAGTTGGTGTTCTGAGGTGGTTTGGCTAATTACTTAATATCGATAAAGACAGGACACTGTTGGTGTTCTGAGGTGGTTTGGCTAATTCGTTAGTATCGAGAAAGCACCATCGTCAGTGAACCATCAACAATGACCAGAAGTCCAGAAGGAAATCAAGTCGCGAGATAAAATCCCACAATGATTACACTACCTTTACACCTTAAATAATGTCCTCTGTAGAAACCATAGGTTTTTGTTCTCAATAATATTAATCTGAGGCTTTTGTAAATTTAAGACACTTTTTTGACTAAAACTTAGTCTTGTGAAGACTTCTACTGATCCTCCTACTACAGGAGTGTTGGTTAGCTAGCCCCCATTTTGTGTAGTAGCTGGCTCAGTATTTGCCAATCAGACATGGCCATTTTTAAACTGAGTTCCAAA
This sequence comes from Esox niger, assembly GCA_016801105.1. Taxonomy (NCBI): domain Eukaryota; kingdom Metazoa; phylum Chordata; class Actinopteri; order Esociformes; family Esocidae; genus Esox; species Esox niger. Next base: position 9,861 of record JACXGJ010002038.1, on the reverse strand, counting down.
ACAACACCTAGCAGATTGGAAATTACTGGACACACACACACACACACACACACACACATACATGTATACATATACACATAAATATTTACTAAATACACACACTCACAAAAACAACAGCAACTCCAATCAGACCATCTAGCGACAAGGTCAAAGGTGTAGGCATTACCATATAGCCTCAGCCTTTTTCTGATCCTTTGTAAACCTACAGGTGTGCCTAGGAGTTAGGGTGTAAAACCTAGGGCACCCGAGGTAGGGGTTGGTTGGGAACTCGGCCTACGGTGCATAAGAGGCAGAGCCTGGCAACGGGAGCAGCCTAGGGGGCGATTACATTTCAGGTGTCTGTGAATTAAAATACTAAATCATTGGGGGCAGGGGGGATTTTAGCCTGGAATCCAAACTGATTTCAGCATGTCGTGCATCCCAAAATTGCACCCCATGTCCACACTCCGGTCACAAGCGGTTCACTACATAGGGAAATGGGTGCCATTGGACTAAACGTTGGTGTGCACAGCGTCTGTTTTAACGGGGATAGTTAAACACGGCCAAACAACTCCCTCCCCCTAAAAAAAAATGTATAATAATATTCTAAGCAAAATCTAAATGAGGAATAAGGAGAGAGGGGAAGAATAAAATAAGACAGAAACAAAATAAGTTAACTTTTTTCTTTAGTTCTTTCCGTATTCGTTGTGAGGAATGAAGAAATAATAAATATATAAAGTTTAAAAACTCGATAGTCAGGGTGGTGGTATTTGTCTTTCATACATGTAGATGGCTGAGAAGACATTTAAAATAACGGTGTAAAAGGAGACTTATTCGAAGTGCAAGTTGGTTTCCCCTCACTAACATCATCATACACAGTCGATGACATCATCATACAGTCAATGACATCATCATCATACACGGACAATGACATCATCCTCATACACGGACAATGACATCCTCATACACGGACAATGACATCATCATACACGGACAATGACATCATACATACAAGGACAATGACATCATACACACATTTGTGTCATCACTTCAAACTCAAGTTCCATCACAGCTCACAAGATACCACTAGTGGAATGCCATTTTTTTTTTTTCAAAAATAAAAGTTCGAAACAAAAAGAAATGAACAAAACCAACTCTAATAAATAAGAGTGCCACACAAACTCAGCATTGATAAACAGAAGAAGTTGTAGGGTAGAGGCCATTTTGTGACTGTATAGGTGTTGTTCTCCTGTTGTTTTTCATTGTGTTTTGAACTCTCATTTGATTACTGTGAAGTGTAACTTCTCTTGGGAAGAGCCGGACAGCTACAGAATGGTAACTTTTGAACGTTTCAACCAGCAAAATGAACAAAGTAATTCTGTCCGATCCATGTCACGCTGATGTCGGACTGCCTGCCTGCCTGGTCACACTGAGAGAACTAGAATAAATCTTTCCAAAAATATAATTTAAAATGCACAAAAACACAAAATCAAAAAAACAAAAACAATTTTCTACTTTTTTTTACACTTAGATTTTTTTTCTTTCCTTTTTCCATCTTTAATTCATTAAGTAGCTATTTTGTATGGACCTATGTACAAAAAGCAAAGCAAGTTGAAATCTATTTTTTTGGGACGGCCGCATGTATTTTGCCTTGGAGAAAACCATACAGGGTGAGATCAAATGGTGGAAAAACAACACAAAAGACAACTACAAAGACTTATTGCTTATTACTGCTGGAGAGACTGAAAGGATGGATGCTTTGTCTCTACGGTCCAACATTTTGTTTCGTTTGAAATTGTGCCGGTTGGTTTCTATAGATAGCTATAAGGTAGGCAAGTGCAGGATAGCTTGTTGTGGTAGCTGCTTTTTTGAAGAAACACATTTTACAATTTCCACTCTTCTGAAAAGGAACAGAGCACCACCCACATGTTATGGGAATGTATATAATATAAGGATATTTTTTTACATCTCTTCTTTCCTCCCCCCCTCTTCTGTTAACTTGGAAACATCAATCGGGATTGTGGGTTGTCAAAGCATTTGATCTGTGCCGTTTACGGGTTCGTTGTCGTTGTTTTGCACGTAGCACCATTTTAAGTGTCTGTTGGATGTAGCATCTATGTGGTTAAGCAGGGGGGAAAAAGAAACACTTAATGAAAGAAAAGACAAAAAGGGACATCGCTCATCGATTAAAACGTGTTGATATAGCAAGCAGACCTGACATCTCGCAGAGTCCATGTCCAAATTACGACGTGTTCCTTTTTTAAAGTCCAGCAGAACATTGACTTGACTTAGCACAGAGCAGGACCACCTCAAAGTTCCAAACACACAGTACAGCCACACAGGGTTTTCAGACTCATTCACTCCGATATATTTTAGACCGTTAAGTGCAATTCTGATACTAATATATGGGGTCGTTGTTTTTATTAAATTTTTTAACAAATATAATTTTTGATTTCTAAACAAGTCACCTATTCCCTTCAAATATGCCTGCAAAAAAAAATATCTAGATGATTCCTATCTCAGCATAATATTTGTCTAAATAAATTCATAAGATTTCTCCCAGAATTCATAAGAACTAACCAATCTAAAACCATTGCCTGCTCATCGTTGGTTGGTTCTGTGTTTGGGTCAAGCTCTAGTCCTTATCTACTGTTCACTGGGATGAGGAAACAGGGCGGGGCTTTAGACTGAGGGTTGTCCTCGGAGAGTGGCAGCAAGTGGACGGGGAGACAAAAGATGAAGTGTGTAGCAAAGAGCGGACGCGTTGCAGACAGGAAGTAGTTGCCTCAGAAGGCCGGAGGTTAACGGAACATTACGGCACCGCGCGAGGTTGGTCACCATGGCAACGGCGCAGTCGGCAATGATACGTGTAGGTGTGCGTTTCCACGACGCCATAACGAGTCACAGAGGGTGGATAGAGGGCGAGGTAGGGGGTGGGTGGAGACAATTCTAGAAGGCTCTGGGTTGGGCCTTTGTCATTGGCCAGGGCCGGGAGGATAGGAGGTCAGACTCCTCCCCCCCCCCACCCAGAGGTCAGGGATATGGAGTTGGGGATGGAGAAGTTTACAGCCAACAGCCATGTCCTACGAGGAGGTGGAGAAGGTGGAGGAGAGTTTGAGGATGCTGCAGCTGGAGTAGCCCTCGTCGCTGGCAAGACTCTGAAGGCTGCTGTGGTCATCCAGGTCGCTGGTGGAGGCCAGAGAGACCGAGTCCAGCTCCCCCTGCTCCGAGAACTCCGTGGACTCCACGTCCACCTCGATCTCCTCTGTTGGAGAGGGAGAGATGAGAGCGACACGTCAGAAAGATACACTCGACAGCTTCTCGGGAACGCTACCGCGCCGAAACCCCAGGCTGCCGTCATCGGGGAAACATCGTGGTTATCTGAGAACAGGAAACCGGTGGGATGAATCACAAGCGAGTGCAGACAAACGCCTCCTTATGTGGAGACGCGGGCGGTCACCTTGGTCGGAGTCGGAGCGCTCGGAGGAGCAGAGGGTGGACCCCACGCTGTCCATGCGTATCCTCTCACCCTCCCCCGGCCCGGCGCCCCCCTGCAGCAGGTCGAGCTGGCGCTGGAGGTGCCTCTGCTCTCGCTCCAGAGAGTCCAGCTGGTTGCGGCTCTTACGGTCCGCCTCTTCAAGTTTCTATGGGAGAGACGGAGAGGTTCAGTCACAGTACGAGCCGGGTTTCCACCGGGCATCCGCAGCCCAACCCCCTTAGAGTGACGAGTCCCAGGCCAGAGAGACAGGCAGGCTGACGGCAGACTGACAGGGGAATGATGATAGGAGAGGAATGGGACGGAGGACAAGAGGGGAGGACACGGGGAGAGGCCGAGGGAGAAAGAGGAGTTAATGCTACTCAAACGTTAGCGGTCCTGACCTTTCACCTGCACACTGAGCACCAGGAGACCCCCATTTTGGGCCCTGAAACGGCCTTCACAATCCAACACTGAACTTCCTTTCTGGACTCGGCGTCCTTCGTCTCAGTGAGGTAAAGCGAGTCTCCGGCTATGGTAAATATTATTTATTTGTGAATGGCTTGTCCGGGTCGGAACACGGTTTTGACATACAGTACCAGTCAACAGTTTGGACTCACTTCCCTTCACCTTGAATGGCTGAGCGTTTCCAAACCTTTGACCAGCGTGGTATAAAATCCACTTAACACTTCAGAATTGTTTTGCGTTCATTACATTTGTGTTTAACGTTCTCCCCCTCACACATTTAATTTCATTTGTTTTGGCAAAGTTAAGACGTTCCCTATGCTAATGAAGCCCCACTGAACTGGAACAAGAGCAACAGAGCCAAAGAAAGCCCAGCCTGTCGTATTACTTTGTAGCCTGTTCAGTGGAACTGTGCGTGTCGTTTGTGGTTAAGTGCACTGGGTTTCGTGTACCTTTATGTGGGATTTGGCTTTGTTGAGCAGCCCCAGTGTGGTGTGGCGGTTGCAGTCTTTTCCCAGAGGGATGAGGGCCTTCAGCCTCTCCAAACACAGGCGAAGGTGGGCTCTCCTAGAAGACAGGAACAGAGAGAAGGAGAGGGGCAGTTTTAGAGAGGTCATCACCAGGACCAGTTCTATGCAGTGATATTGTTACACAGTGTATGTACAGACAGAGGACTCAGTCACACCCATGACTATCACACAGTTGACCCATTAGAATACCCTACCACATACAGACATAGTGGGGTGCAGAGGTTTCCCTGAAGGAGGAATGGCAGTGGTGGATTGATGTGAAGTATTTGAAAAACAAACATTTGTTTGAACCCCCCCCCCCCATGCCATTTTCTGCACAGAATTCAGCTGGAGTTCCCATCCCATCCTTGACACGAGCTCCATGCCATCACCACAGACCCATTTAAGTCTGGTTAGAAAAGCTTCTGGGGCTGAAATAACAGAGATACAGAGGCCTGTCCTGCACCCTACTCAACCTTACCCCCCACCCCCCGCGCCCCCCCATGACAATAACAGCTAGCTAGAATGAGTTACTTGAGGCGGGTCTTTAAATCAAGCTAATGACTAAGTTGAGAGGCAGCTATAACACAATAACCCTTCCATTAGGATCTACAGAGCACGTCTTTTAGCCGAACGGGCTACTCGAAGTGGGCCATTCAAAGTGTCTTGCCTAAGGACCAGATTACAGAGAAAAGCCAGCGACAACTCCGAAACCACTCGGCTTTCTGTGTCAATGCTGTTCAGCTACGTGTAGACTGCCAGGCTGTGGGAGAATGGGGGGGGCTTATAGCATTGAATGAATGAATAAAAGGGGATTGAGTCCCACTGATAACCTGACAATGACATAACCAATATCCTGTCAAGCCTGGAGCTATTGGCCCAAACAGCATCTGTATGTAAGACTACTGTCTGTTACTAAGTGTAATCACCACAATTTGTCCCCCAGTCACCTAATGTCTGGCTGGGTGTAGCGGAGCCAGCTGTCTTCTTGACAGATTTGGAGATCTCCGGCTTATCTTCAGTATGTAACTGACCTGGTAGATGTCTGAAACACACACTTTGTCTGTCTGTTCAGACTTTGAATAATCAACTCCAAGAGAGACAGTAGGCGCGAGACAAGAGACAGAGCAAGTGTGTGGGAACTTGTTATTCTGTGTTGAAGGTTATGGTTATTGTCTGAATGTTTCAGTCACTCTTTTGTTTAATTAATTTTTGCGTATAAATTGCTGTTTAGGTTCTCCGTTATTTCCCAGTCTTGTTCTGGCTGTGTAAACATGTCTCCCAGGTCGACAGGGCCTTTGAATAAAACCCAGACAGAGGAGGACGTGACGGGGAACCATCCCAGACAGGTCCGGACCTGCTCGTCAGGCTACAGCTGGCCTGAGGTGAATGGACCTCCTCTGCATACTCCCCCTCCAACCTCCTGCCACCCCAGCCCCCAACCGCAGATAACCCCGGCACGCCACCCAGACAGATGGACACGTAGTGAGGGAGCGCGTCCCGTCCACAGGTTTTACCATGGTTACCCTCACAGCTCACACAGTGCTTAGCCAAGGCTCCTGGTGACATTCAGTCTACTTCGCATTGATTTTCTGGTAACTTGCGGGACAGTGACTAACTGCTAACGCTTTCCGGAGCCAAGACACCTCGAGTCACATTTTTCCATTCTACACAGTCTGGCCTGTAGCTGGTCTTCCTCCCCTCTTCTCTCTCCTTATACTCCCCTTTACTTTCACCCAGCTTCCCTTGAGTACTAGGATCTTTGTCCAGGGTGATGGATAAATCGGGAAGTGTGTGCGAGTGTGTTTAATCTCTGGTGACATTGGTGACCTGCTGCTGGGCAAACCTCTAGCCTGATGAGAACATTAGGGCAAAGGTCACAGAGAGAGAGGGCGACAGAAAGGAAAGCGGTACGGAAGACAGAGAGAGAAAGAAGAAAACCAATGAAGAGAACAAAAAAATATAAGACAGGAAGCAAAAGAAAGAGAGCGTCCTCAATAATAAGATCACTGTCTCTACAAGGTTAGGTGATCTTAAGCCTTTAACACACAGCTGTTAACCGGTTAAGTTGAAGAGGTCAAAGGTCGTAATCTCTAAACCATGCTCCACGGTTGTCTATCAGTTGGATCTGGGTTACAAAGAAAGAGCGATTAGCTGGGGGGGTTGCATTTAATCTGGGCCCCAGCCACCCGGGCATAACACTAGGAATGGTGACATGAGAACTAACGTTCAGTTCAATTCTTTTTCATTGAAAAAAATCAACCTCCATGCTTTCCTTGCTTTCCTATGAGTACATTTTGGGACATCCGGTATTTCCGGGGATCAAAATGGAATTAACCACACCCCCCGCTAGGCCGCTGCATATCCTGTGCGATTCTTAGAAAAGCATATCTGGTTACATAAACACAGGATTTACTTAGCAACATGACACAAACCAGTTAGCTCCAGGAAAGATCATGACATGACGCTAACCTCAGTGTCACCAGTAGTTAGCCGGCTAACCTGACTTAGCACTGCTGGTTGGCTAGCATTTGTTGAATCCATATGATTAGCCTAGTGCGTGTTAGTGGTACCCTGCTAATGATCATTGTTGCTCTTGCTCTGAATAGCATAGCACACATTCTACCATTAACCTGCCAAAGAGCTATGTTAACCTATGAATAGCATCAGCTAGCATTAGTGTTCACTTTGCGTGAAAGGGGTTACATATGCAGCAGCAGGTTACGTAACCCTGCTGTAAGCATATTGTTGCTATCGCACGCACGCACGCACGCACGCACACCTAAAAATGACAATAATAAACGAGGACTCTTGCTCCACGACCTGACCGAACGGCGCTTGTAACGCTGGTGGGTGCGAATCCCAGAGCCACCAACACATGAAAGGAATGTAGACGTGACTGGCGGTCATTGAAAGTGCCTGCTGAAGGGTAGCTACGATCGGTGTTGGCCCGATCCAGGTAAAAATAGTGTTTCTGAGTAGGTAGACCTTCAATGGAAAGCCGGTCCCCTCTCCCGTTCTATCCACCCATCCACCTCTCCTCTACGTGTCAAGCCTGCCTTCAACACAAGGCCCTTTACAGAGAAAGGCCGTCGGCACTTCAAACCCCTCTATTGTAACACGGAAACACGGCCGCCCAGGCATTGCTCACAGCTCCCTGCCCACGCGCTCCCCGCTTCACCCTTACAGCGCCACAGATTCTCCTTCCTACAGGTTCTCTCGCCCGTTTCATCTGATCAAGTGGGGGGGGGGGGTAAAAAGGACAAATTCAAAACCGCCCAGGCAGGACTCTGGAAAATGACTGGAAAAGACGGTTGCAAAGGAAGGTTGAAAGGATGTTTAACTGTGTGAACACCGCTGACAGCAACGTTTGATGGGGCCACTGGTATTTTTTGACACTGCTCTTTTCATCCATTACTTCCCCCAGCTATAGAACCCATTGTGGGGCCAGTGAGTTCTTTGTAACTGTAGACTTCAAGGGCTCATAGGAGTCGTGAGCGGTCTGTAACTAGACTTCAAGAGCTCATAGTAGTCGTGAGCGGTCTGTAACTAGACTTCAAGAAGATATAGGAGTCGTGAGCGGTCTGTAACTAGACTTCAAGAAGATATAGGAGTCGTGAGCGGTCTGTAACTAGACTTCAAGAGCTCATAGGAGTCGTGAGCGGTCTGTAACTAGACTTCAAGAAGATATAGGAGTCGTGAGCGGTCTGTAACTAGACTTCAAGAAGATATAGGAGTCGTGAGCGGTCTGTAACTGTAGACTGCTTTATTACAACGTGACTAGCAGCAGCACGTGCTTGCCTCTATGGGCATTTCCACAGGGTATTGCCTCAGAGTAATACAGAAGCTTAAATAGAAAAGTAAATTCTGTATGTTCTCCAGCTAAGGCTCCTTCAGGCTGTGTTATAGGGATAAACACAAAAACAGTGGTCTAGTAGCCCAAAATAACAAGAGCTTATTGTAACAGTTTCCAGGTCATAGAAAAACAAAGCTGGTAATTGTCAGGGACCTCATGATATTGTCACCATATGTAAGGGCTGGTACTAAATGTGTTGCTATTTTCACGGTTTTCCGTGTATTGTGATTAAATACTATTTCAGATCACTGAAAAGGCCCATCATGCCATGGGCTAATTCCCACTAGTCGACCCAGTCGATTGAAATTGGTGATTAGAGCATTTTGTCACAATTCTTTGTTCGAAACAAACAACACAAAGCAAAGAGCAAATGGAGCAATACATTAGAGCTGCCCTACATTCCCCAGAACTTGTGAATAAGTGTTAAATACTTAATGACTTCATGGCACGGCCTAGCCAAGATATTTGACATACATAATTACATAAAGGCGTGGTTCAGTGCCAGGCTATAGATAGCCATCTAAAAACAGGATGACGGTTTGGGGTTAGGTCCGTTTCAACAATGTAACCCTATGAATAGAGAAGAGATCCAGGGAAAAAAATAAAACTAAGCAGGAGACTTCAATTGATTAGAACCAATCGCAACGCTGCTAGACTCCTTCCCCTCGGGCCTGCAGAACTCGGGTCAAAAGCAGTGAGTAAGGTGTCATTTGGGACGAGGTCTGGCCATGGCGAGTGGGGAAATGATCCCTCACTTAGATATTACACTAATTACAGATTGGTGGTGAATCTCCAAGGCGACGAGGCAGCCAGGAAACTCCGGCATCATGTTCATTATGGCCCGCGTCCCAAAAGGCAACCTGTTCCACACATAAGACGCTAGTTTGTACCGCACCTCTACGGAGCCTGGGCAAAACCAGTGCAGCAGGTAGGGAATGAGATGGCCACTGCCAAGCATCAGTCCCGGATGGACGCACGCACGCACGCACGCACGCACGCACGCACGCACGCACGCGGCTTCTACAATTTTAATTAATATGGAAGGTTTTGAAATATCAGAAAAATACATAATTTAAACGCTACAAACATTGACAGGGATTTATTGGCTCAGCTTTAAACTGCTGGGAAATCACAGACCTGCCCCTGCAGATCATATGGAATAATGCTCACGAATCGTTTGGTTCATGATTCATGATTCATGAACCAAACGGGCACCCACCCTCCACATACATTTCTGCCGATGGTGATATTCAATATACATGTGACTGAGAGCTCTTCCTTTAGCCCCCATACAGTGGATTATATAAATGTCACGCACCCGTACGCATGTGGGCACAGGGCAGGAACGCCGGCCCATATGAACGACACCCACCCACATCACGCGCGCAGGCTGCAATGTTGGTTCACTTTTGTTTCGCAAGCCACGCTATCAACACAATGACCGTGTTGTCGTTCTGGTGAGGATGTGCGTTTGTTTGGATCTGAGGGGGGGTGTGTGTGTGTGAGTGTGTGTGTGTGTGTGTGTGTGTGTGTGTGTGTGTGTGTGTGTGTGTGTGTGTGTGTGTGTGTGTGTGTGT
>JACXGJ010002037.1:0-72064 GCA_016801105.1 Esox niger | reverse complement strand
CCTTCTTCCCGATTTCCCGATGTCTGTCCCTGTCCTTGACCATCTGGTTATGCCCCTCATCTAGGCTGGATTTGAATGGACGCTGGGATTAGCCCACATGCATTGAACTATTAAAACTTGGACTCTTAATATGTTCACCCGGCACAGCCAGAAGAGGACTGGTCACCCCTCGGAGCCTGGTTCCTCTCTAGGTTTCTTCTTAAATTTCGGCTCTCATAGGGAGTTTTTCCTAGCCACTGAAGTTCAACACTACTGTTGTTTGCTCCTTGGGTTTTAAGGTCGGGTGTTTTGTGAAAGCACTTTGCGACAACTGCTGATGTAAAAAAGGCTTTATAAAATAAATTTGATTGAAATTTGAATAAGGGATAGTTACTAAAAAAATATATATACTTTTTAATGTGAGAGGCTCATAACTTTGCCCAGCCTTACCTAAATCTTCCCTCAACCATTATTAGTTCACCTAGGCTACTACTAGCCGTCTTATATGCCATATTTTATTCATACCAACTAAAAGTGTTTACAATGAATTAATGTCATCAGTAAAAAAACATAATTTACATAATTTAATTTAGAAATGACTTCTTCTTCCCACTTCCCACTAAGGCCAGAAAAATTACATAATTAGGTGTGTATTTAAAAAACGTATGAATAATATAATTACATTGCATTTGTTTATTTAGTGGGAGCGCAGGATTTTAGCGGGAGATTTGTGTAAATCCTACTATCAGAAATAAATACAAAAAAGGCCTATTAAATGCACAAATCACCCCTCATACACCTCTCATAGTTCAATGCAAGTTTAATCTGCACCATGCAAGATACCGTAAATTAACAAGATTGATAAATGCCTTCTCTTGGCCCATGCTCATTTAAGGTGGAAAACTGTCCAGTGATCTGAATTAATTGTTAAAAAGGTTTAATAATTTAATTGCAATTGCATTTTTTTCCTTTTTTTAACAACTGGATGTGATTTTACGTAAGGTACTGTACATCACCAAGAAATTTCTTTGAAAACAGTTTTCAGCAATTTCCTTCAGCAGAGGCCACAAGGCGCTTTTAGTTCCTGGGTAAGTCCTTGGTTCTGGGACCCTCTGAAAAGTGCTATTAAGATGATTGCATGAGTAAAAATCTTTTTTCAAACATGAAATACCTTTCCCTGCAAATGAGCAACAGGTGTACAGACAGTTTTTATTTTAGGAAACAAACATATACAGACCCCTCCAAAAGTATTGGAACGGTAAAGCAAATTCCTTTGTTTTTGTTGTTCACTGAAGACATTTGGGACAAGAGTTCAGAATTTCAGCTTTCATTTCCTGGTATTCACATCTAGATGTGTTAAACAACTTAGGACATATCACAATTTGTATTAGACCACAGCATTTTTTGGTTGAGCAAAAGTAAAGGAACAAATAGTCTTAAAGTAAATAACATTTAATTCTTGGTGACAGGGAAAAAGACAAAATAATTTCTTGCTCCAAATCCTGCATATGTTGTTCAGCATTAATGGTGCCTTCACAGAAGTGCAAGTCACCCATGCCACGTGCACTAATGCACCCCATACATGACGGTTGCTGGCTTTTGAACTGTGCATTGACAACAAGCCAGATGGTTTCTCTCCTCTTTAGCCTGGAGGATGCAGCATCCCTGATTCCCTAAATTTATTTTAAAATGTTGATTCATCAGATCACTGGACAGTTTTCAACCTTAATGAGCCTGGGCCAAAAGAAGGCATTAATCGATCTTGTTAATTTACGGTATCTTGCGTGGTGCAGATTTAAATTGCATTGAATTATGAGAGGTGTATGAGGGGTGATTTGTGCATTTATTAGGCCTAGGGAAGCTATTAATATGACTCACCAAGTCACTTAACTATGGAAGTCCAAGTGAGTCAAAAACATGACACATTACTGCGTCCCACGTCATCCTATGACATGCAAATTACACCGATCCCCAGTAAACCACCTTCCAAAATGGCGTTTTTCACTGTTGTAAATAGCGTTTGTGACGCCGTCCAAGTGCTGCAATAAGCGCCGTCATTTACGGCGTCTTTAATCACTCATGTTGGCGTCCAAAATTTCATTTCCCTTGTTCTGTACAACGTTTGCGATGGCGTTGTTGATGTCAGTAAGCACCATAACTTACGGAGTTCAGTGATACTGAACGCGATTATTAACGTCTGTTTGGTTTAAGTTCATTATTTGGATTTTGCATCAATCACAATCAAGTATCTCAGGGTCTTGTTCGCGAGTGAGGGAAAAATGGAGTGGGATATTGGCCGGAGAATCGGAGCTGCGGGGGTGGTATTGCTTTCGCTTTACCGCACTGTTGTGACGAAAAAAGAGCTGAGCTGGAAGGCAAAGCTCTCAATACACCAGACAATTTTCATTCCTACCCTCACTTATGGTTACGAAGGCAGGGTCATGACCGAAAGAAATATATTGCGGGTACAAGTGGCTGGCATCTCCCTTAGAGATAGGGTGATAAGCAAATCAATCAATCAAATCAATCAATCAAATGTATTTTATAAAGCCCTTTTTACATCAGCAGTTGTCACAAAGTGCTTTCACCAAACACCCGGCCTTAAACCCCAGGGAGCAAACAACAATAGTGATGAACTTCAGTGTCTAGGAAAAACTCCCTTATAGGGCCAAATTTAGGAAGAAACCTAAAGAGAAACCAGGCTCCGAGGGGTGACCAGTCCTCTTCTGGCTGTGCCGGGTGAACATATTAAGAGTCCAAATTTTAATAGTTCAATGCATGTGGGCTAAGCCCAGAGTCTATTTAAAACTAGTCCAGATCGGAGGCAAAACCGGATGGACAAGGACAGGGGGAGGGGGGGTCACCAGAGTGGCAGCTGAAATCGTCAGGCATTTTCCTGATCTGCAACACAACCAGGAGGACTCTGGACAGGGATGGCAACGAGTCAAGCCTGGTACTCCGCAGGTGTGGGTTAAGATCTCATGTCCTCGTAAGTTTAAAACGACAGAAAACAGGGACCCTACTCCCCCAACACAATAATATAGCAGCGTAAAACATTGGGGCTGAGACAACGGGGGTCTAGTGACACTGTGGCCCTATCCGGAGGAGGCCCCGGATAGGTCCAAACAGGCAGGAAATCAATCCACACACATTACCAAGCATCAACCAAAGGGACGCCCACCAACCACAACCATCCTGAATGAGGGCTGAGTATTGCCAGCAGAGCACAGCCCAATTGAGCAACAGAGAGACAACAACAAGCCAGTGACTCCGCCCCCAAATGGCATTGGAGGGAGGGCATCCCAGTGGCGATGAGTGGACAGTATCAGGCCTTTCTGGTCACCTTCACGCCCCTGGGCCAGACTACACTTAATCATAGACCAGGCGGAAGAGATGAGTCTTTAGTAGACACTTGAAGGTTTGCATTTCTAATACTGATTTGCAAATCATTCCAAAGTAGTGGAGCTCTATGAGTGAAAGCCCTGCCTCTGGCTGTTTGTTTAGAAATTTTAGGTACAGTTAAAAGGCCTGCATCTTGTGATCTAAGGTTATGTGCAGGGATGTATGGCTGGATCATTTCAGCGAGATAAGTAGGAGCAAGTCCATGAATTGATTTATAGGTTAACAATAAAACCTTAAAATCAGCCCTAACCCTAACAGACAGCCAATGTAAAGAGACTAGTACTGGAGTAATGTGTTCACGTTTTTTTGTTCTAGTTAGGATTCTAGCAGCAGTGTGCAGCATTAATTGAAGTTTATTTATTGATTTATCAGGGTAACCGGAAAAAAGACCATTGCAGTAATCTAATCTTGATGTAACAAAAGTAGGAATTAGTTTTTCTGCATCAGTTTTTGATAGAAAGTATCATATTTTTGCAATGTTTCGAAGATGAAAATAAGCAACTCTTGAGATATATTTTATATGTTCATCAAAGGAGAGCTCAGGGTTGATGGTTACGCAGAGATTTCGTACAGTTTTTTGGGATACAACCATGCAGCCACCGAGGTTCACAGTGAGATCTGCCAATAAGAGTCTTTGTTTCTTGGGTCCTAAAACGAGCATTTCTGTTTTTCTTGAGTTTAAAAGCAGGAAGTTCTCAGTCACCCACTTCCTAATATCTGAAACACATGCTTCCAAAGTAGCTAATTTGGGGGTTACTCCATGCTTCATTGAAATACATAACTGTTTGTCATCAGCATAGCAGTGAAAATTGACATTATGATTTTGGATTACATCTCCAATAGGCAGCATATATAGTGACAACAATAAAGGGCCCAGGGCCGAGCCTTGAGGATATACACTTTTTTTACACACTTTTGTTTTGTCTGAGGATATACCATCAACACATACGAACTGATATCATTCAGATAAATAAGATTTAAACCAGACTAGAACCTTCCCATGTAGCCCAATATGGGTTTCCAGTCCCTCTAAGAGAAGGGAGTGATCAAGTGTCAAAAACAGCACTAAGATCAAGAAGCAACAGGACGGATGCAGAACCCTTGTCTGAGGTCATTAGAAGGTCATTAGTTCCCTTCACAAGGGCAGTCTCAGTACTATGATAGGGTCTGAAACCGGGCTGGAGTATTTCAGAAGTGTTATTTGTCTTCAGGAAAGCGTTCAGTTGTTGGGAAACAAATTTTTCTAAAATGTTTGATAGGAATGGGAGGTTTGATATTGGCCTATAGTTGTTTAAAGTGTCTGGATCCAGATTGGATTTTTTTTAAAGAGGCTTAATTTTCAGCTATTTTTTGTGAGTTCTGTACACCTCCGGAGGAAATGGAGCAATTAATTATTTTCAACATTGGCTGACCTAACACCGAAAATAGCTCCTTGACTAATTTAGTTGGAATTGGGTGTAGTTGACAATTTGTGGGTTTAGAACTCATTACAAATTTAGTGAATGTGTCGAGCTATACGGGATCAAAAAGTTCCAGTGTCCCCATTGACACCTGGTTAGGTAGGTTCAGGACATTCTCAGGACAATTGAGATTTTGGGGACTGTAATTATTTGAGGAGTCACTTATTTGTTTTCTAATGATGATCATCTTTTCATCAAAAAAGTTCATGTATTCATTACAGCTAAAGAGAAGACCCACTTCACTTGTTGAGCGTTGCTTTTTTGTTAACTTTGCAACTGTATCAAAGAGAAATTTTGGATTGTTTTTATTCACCTCAATCAGGTTGGAGAAATACGCTGATTGAGCAGATGTGTGCTTTTCCGTATTTAAGTGTGCTGTCTATCCAGGCTAGTCTGAATACTTCCAACATAAGGTCTAACATTTAATGGTGGAATAGCATAGGTGTAACCCTTATTTCATTTGGCTAAGCAATGTCAACTCTGATCGGACAAGGGAATCTCATCCCACTGCAATGTGCTATAGGGCATAAATATAATACATTGAATGAAACATCAAACAACCCATTTCTGGATGGGAAAGGAAATTTGACATAGACTCTTATGGAAACTTGTCTGAATAAGGTGTACTCTTCACTCTAATTATGGAACTTCTAAGATCCACCCGTAGGACTCCACATACTACAATTCTGAGTACCACGGGCCACATGACTTGGAAAGGTCACATTGTCCCAACACAGTGGAAGACACTGTTGTGGTGTGAATCTTGAATTAGTGAAGTGTCCGAAACTCACTCTTCCTTTATATACCTACACTGACTTGTTAGGACAACCAGGCAATTTGCTGAGTCCCCATCACACTGACAGCAATAACTGATATTGGAACTTTACAAGACAGAGAAAAATGAAGACTGGAACTACAGGACATTTGATGGGAATCTAGCTTCATTCCTAACAATCAATAGTTTCCTAAATTGACTAGCAATATGATCTCTTATGTATGTTTGTTCATTCCTCACAAGGCAGGTATAGGACTACATATGATTACTGCCTTAACATTGGTCATTAATACTTGTTTTCTGTGAAGTTGCTAAATATTCATAATTAATAGTGCCATGTTCCTTTGCAAAGGTAAAAACTGTCACTAGTAATTTCATTGAGTGTTGTGTTACGTTCTGGATATGTTGGGTTGTAAGTATGATGTTGATGCATGACTCATGATATAGACAAGGGGGGACTTTGATTATTTAAAGGGCTTACTGGGAATGAAATATGCATTTCATTAATATGTCATGTTAGGTCTGTTTCTGCTGGACATGGGTCAGACTGATAGTTGCCTGGGATTTGACTTGTATAGTAAAGATTGATCACAATGGTCACCATATCGCCATTAATCTCTTCAACAGTTAACAAACACAAGTCCATAATACAGCAATCACGAGTTGGTTCAAGTCATTACGAGGATGCGGCACATCTTACACGGAAGTCCCAGCATCTGCCCTCAGTAACACAGACAGGTATTCTCAAACTCGCAAATACTACAGTTTGTAACCATCGTTTCCTGTTAAACATTTCAACCAATGTGAAGAAAATAATTTCTTGTTGATCCCCATTGTACTATTTCATAAGATGCCTTTACAAATGTTTTGATCACCTGAAATAACATATCTTGACCTATCAACAATTCACCGTTGTTCATGCAAATGTATACTCTACCTTCTCGGTATGTTTGTAATATTTTGCCATATAATGCAGCTTAAAAGTTAATGCTGACTTAAAACAACCATTTAAATTTCACAGATCATCATTGATCATACATCCACATGTACCAAAATCATCATTTGTATTTTGAACAATATTTTAAACCCAACCATGATACAATCAACCTATTCACACTCTTGTTTAAATAAAAAATGGGTTTAATCTCTTCAAAAGTCCTGACCCCTTCTTTTTATCTTACACAAAAAGGCATGTTTCCCACATGTACAGGTGCTGGTCATATAATTAGAATATCATCAAAAAGTTGATTTATTTCAGTAATTCCATTCAAAAAGTGAAACTTGCACAATGTACGTATACAGTCATTCCACACAGACTGATATATTTCAAGTGTTCATTCCTTTTAATTTTGATGATTATAACTGACAACTAATGAAAACCCCAAAATCAGTATCTCAGAAATGTTTTATATTACTTAAGACCAATACAAAAAATGATTTTTAGAAATGTTGGCCACCTGAATAGTATGAACATGAAAAGTAGGAGCATGTACAGCACTCAATACTTAGTTGGGCCCCCTTTTGCCTGATTTACTGCAAAAATGTGGCGTGGCATGGAGTCAATCAGTCTGTGGCACTGCTCAGGTGTTATGAGAGCCCAGGTTGCTCTGATAGTGGCCTTCAGCTCATCTGCATTGTTGGGTCTGGTGTATTGCATTTTCCTCTTCACAATACCCCATAGATTTTCAATAGGCTTAAGGTCAGGCGAGTTTGCTGGCCAATTAAAAACAGGGATACCATGGTCCTTGAACCAGGTACTGGTAGCTTTGGCACTGTTTGCAAGTGCCAATTCCTGTTGGAAAATGAAATCTGCATCTCCATAAAGTTGGTAGGCAGCAGGAAGCATGAAGTGCTCTAAAACTTCCTGGTAGACGGCTGCGTTGACCTTGGACCTCAGAAAACACAGTGGACCAACACCAGCAGATGACATGGCACCCCAAACCATCACTGACTGTGGAAACTTTACACGGGACTTCAAGCAACGTGGATTCTGTGCCTCTCCTCTCTTCCTCCAGACTCTGGGACCTTGATTTCCAAAGGAAATGCAAAATTAACTTTCATCTGAGTTCATAACTATGGACAGCTCAGCAGCAGTCCAGTCCTTTTTGTCTTTAGCCCAGGCGAGACTTTTCTGATGCTGTGCCTTGTTCAAGAGTGGCTTGACACAAGGAATGCAACAGCTGAAACCCATGTCTTGCATCCGTCTGTGTGTGGTGGTTCTTGAAGCACTGACTTCAGCTGCAGTCCACTCTTTGTGACTCTCCCCCACATTTCTGAATGGGTTTTGTTTCACAATCCTCTCCAGGGTGCGGTTATCCATATTACTTGTACACTTTTTCTACCACATCTGTTCCTTCCCTTCGCCTCTCTATTAATGTGCTTGGACACAGAGCTCTGTAAACAGCCGGCCTCTTTAGCAATGACCTTTTGTGTCTTGCCCTCCTTGTGCAAGGTGTCAATGGTCGTCTTTTGGACAGCTGTCAAGTCAGCAGTCTTCCCCATGATTGTGTAGCCAACAGAACTAGACTGAGAGACCATTTAAAGACCTTTGCAGGTGTTTTGAGTTAATTAGCTGATTAGAGTGTGGTACCAGGTGTCTTCAATATTGAACCTTTTCACAATATTCAAATTTTCTGAGATACTGATTTTGGGGTTTTCATTAGTTGTCAGTTATAATCATCAAAATTAAAAGGAATGAACACTTGAAATATATCAGTCTGTGTGGAATGACTGTATACATTATACAAGTATCACTTTTGGAACGGAATTACTGAAATAAATCTACTTTCTGATGATATTCTAATTATGTGACCAGCACCTGTAATTCTGTGCTTGTGGAAAAATACCATGCTACAACATGGAAGATAAACAACCACCAGTTCTATATCTGTTGTAACACTTATCGGAACATACAATTGTTAAATGTTTTGATTTGCAATAAGGTATTTAAGAATTTATGTGAATTGAAAGGTGAAACAAAATAATCATATTTAATTATATATCAACTGAGATCTGGTTAGATGATGAACTCAGAATTTTTTATGAACTACTATTTGAGAGAGAAACTTCAACATAAACAAACTATTTTAACAGATGATGAGGGAATGGAACAGTAATCGGAAATTGTGTTCTTCTGTTTTTGATCATCTGTTCAACATTAAACCAATTATAGAAAAGAGTGAAATTCTTATTTTTCTACACTAGCAGAACAGAAGCACAATAAATGTTAGTGTTTTAACTCTTCACTTCAAAAATACATTGGATATACAGGTATACAAGTTTGTTAAGTGTTTGATAGGAAGGGGTATAACAGCATTAAGAATGAGCAACAAAGGTAGTAGTCATATTTCTGAATGTTTACCTTGCAGTTGCAACTAATCTTCGCAAGGAGAATTCACTGACAGGTACAGGACATTTGAAAATGATTCAGCGATAATACTGGTTGGAGCACAGAGACTGATTTCGGCTTAACACTAGAACCGCCAGGCCTTTTTTACTACCCATAACCGCCAGTCCAACGTCATTTGGTGTCATTAACATACAAATCGTTTCAATTAGCATGCACATTCTCCTCCGGAGAATCACCATCCAGCCAGAGCATCAGTTCATCTACTAGGTCATCATCAAACTATGTAGAAGTCTAAAAATAATGAATTAGTTTGTAGAAAAAGAGGGGATATCACTAGAATAAAATTTTGTGAATAAATATTTCGCCTAATACATTTGTAGCTAATTAATCTTCAGTAAAATAAGCAGAGAAAATTCTAAGAAGATGATAGGATGTGTGTGTGATTTAGTTTCTCTTTCCCTCCTAAAATAATGTCGATTTACATTTTCGATTTACATTTGATGAATTAGCCATATTTTGGCTTTAATTTAAAATAAAATAGTAAAATATAATTGGTAGGCAGTTTTACATTACCTTTGGATACTCCCAGGGGTTCAGAATAACTACAAGTTGAATGGTTTTTAATGTATACATTTTCTTCTAAAATATTGAAGTATTTTTGAACAAATACTGATCATCATTTAAAATGTCCATATCGGGTCACTGAACTTATTCTGTCATATTGTACGTCCAAAAGCCTCCACTAGATGGCAGTCCCTTCTTTTTTTCACTTAGGAGTTTTTTATGGGGTGCATTGAATAGGAGGTGCCTTTATTTCCTTTGGCATTCCTTACATGTGCCCTATCTGGAAGTGGTGTAAATTAAAACAGGGATGTGTCCAGTCTTCCTTTGGATGGTTATATCCACAGATGACACTACACAACACAGCATAGATGCACATTTGACCACTGGTTACTGTACTGTTATATGAAGTTATCATATAGGCCTTCTAATTCCACTAAAACAATGCAAAATAATAAACATTATCATAGAATAGCATTTAAGCTACACACCCTAATTTACAAACAGGTTGTTTCTGTCCTGATACTTTTCATCTTCTGAATGTTCAGACCAATTTTCACTATCTTCGCTCTCCATCCTCGCTCTCTTAATCATTTACTCCACTTCTTTTGCCATTTGGCCATTTATTTTTTCTCAAAACAATTGCTTCTAGCAACTGTATGCGTCTTTTAATGCAATCCGAGTGCATAATGGCTTTATTGGAAGCAAGGTAAATGCTTGCTCTTTCTCTCTCTTTTGGGGAGGGGCTGACATAGACATTCCATAGATTTATTTTACCACAGTTTGTGATTGGTTCATGTATTGTAGACTTCCAAACAATAGAATAAGATCCAATATAACTAGTTAGGGCTGATGCTGAAATACTGAAGGACGACTTTTGTTGTGGAATTGTGATTACGATTGCGGGGGCTTCTGGTTGACAAAAGCACAAAAACGATCCGTTGTTATTTGCAGCGGAATGTCGTTGTTCCCGTGCAAAAGAAATGAAGCCTCTAACTTACACGGATTCGGAGTTATGAATGAAAATGTGTGACCTAGATGCGCCGGTGCGTCATCTAGAGATTTTGTGATCGCAACTTTTGGTTGACAAAATTGCAGAAACGAGATGTTGTTATTTGCAGCAGAATATCCTTTTTTACATGGAAGAAGAATGAAGCTTCTAACTTTTACGGTTACGGAGCATAGTGAGTAAAATCATTTTACTATTGTTTTCATTGATGCACCTGCATGTCAATCGCGCCGAGGGTTAAAGGACTTGTGAGTTTGGCTAGGATAAGATGGATCCCACACACACACACAGAGACACACACACACAGACTGTCCCGCCACTGCATGAGGATTCTACTGCAGCGAGTCTCCAGTAATGCCTGGTTCCTGACAGCTGGACAAATTCTAGTCCTGATGATTCTGCCACAAGATGAAGAAGGCAACCTCCAGTACTGGACGACATTCACTGGGGTGTGAAAGACCAACTGCGCAACATCTTGCCATGCTGGTTGGGTCCATACCAGGTATACCTCATCTGCTGACCAGGTAGCTGAGAGGAACCTGGGGTCAAGGCCTGACACTACAGGAGGGCTTCAGTGTTTAAAGATTAGGCATGGTTAATTGAAGTCACCAAGGGCAAAGGTGAGTTTTTGGTGCTAGTAACCATCACTGAAACATTTCTTGGCAGACCGATGTAACAGACCATAAAAGTCAGATCTTCTAAGGTGTTGGACTTCATAGTTCAAATGCAGGTTACGATGACACAACTCTAGTTATCTCCATTCTAGCTGCTTAATCAGCCAGGTCAGGAGACTCTGTGTGCTCCCCTTTGTGAATGCCAAGATGACCCGTTATGTCTAATGGCTCTATAGTTGCATGTGTCAATGCAACTTAACCAACACTGTCAGTATATATAAGTCAACTGAAATGACCTACTTTGGCCATTGTTTTTTTTTTTTAAACCTTTTGCTGTACTATGTTATAGTCCTGTGTAATGAAAACATGTGGTCTTCAAGTTACAATGCAGGTAATGGCCCAGAAGCATGTAAGACTTCAGACTTCAAATTATTAATTATTATCATGTTGTTTTGAAAAGTCTGACATGGAACCCAAAAGCAGACGAGGACAAGGAGGAGGGCAGACCAGTGACGAAATCCAAAGCCAGGTGAGACCAGGGCCGACGCAGAATGGTCAAGGATACACAAGAGACCTGCGCTGAGTTGAGTGCTGCCTATGTTTTGGGAGAAGATGGAGCAGGCTGACACGCAGGTCTTGGTATCCTTTCCCATGGTGGGCAACTAGAACCGCTGTCTGAGTAAAGGCTGTGCCAGGGTGACACTTGAGGTTGGAGGCATGTGCCCATTGTAGCACTGCCAGTTGTAATGCGTCTGGAACGAAAAGGCGTCCCGTTGGCCCATTACTTGGTCCTGGATTGGTTCGGATAGCAATGTTACAGCCTCCTCGACTCTCCACAGCAGTGCCCTGATGACGCACTTCCCAGGCATGATGGTGTCCGGCGGGATGTCTTCATCATAGGTGAGAGAGAAATTAAAACGCCCAAAGAACAGAGCATATCGGGTCTGACGGGGATTGAGGCGTTTAGCTATCCTGATGTACTCCAAGTCTTTGTGGTCCATCCATAATACAAATGGCTGCTCCGCCCCTTCCAGCCAATGCAGCCATTCCTCCAAGGCAATGTTTACCGCAAGGAGTTCTCAGTTCCCGACGTCATAGTTGGCCTCGGCGGTGGACAAACAGCGGTAGAGGAAAGCACACGGATGGAGGTTGCCGTCCTCTATGGATTGTTGGGATAGGATCACTCCCACACCCACGTTCGACATCTCCACCTCCACCACGAATTGCCGATGGGTCTGGCTGGGGGAGGATAGGAGCAGACGTAAACCGACTCTTGAGGTCCTGGAATGCCCTCTCCGCCTCAGGTGTCCTTGCGAATGCTCTGGCACTGGAGGTGAAAGTGGTTAATAGAGCAGCCATACTTCTATAAACAGGGATAAAGCGCCTGTAGAAATTGGCGAACCCCAGGAACTTTTGGAGCTGTTTGGTGGTGTCCGGCCTAGCCCATTCATGCAGAGCAATCACCTTGTTGGTGAGACGGAAGGGCATCACAAAGTACTCAAAGTGGCCCAGGGGGGTATTGAACCCCGCCAGCCCTTCATCACCCTTTTTTATCCTGACCAGGTGATAGGCATTGCGGAGATCAAGCTTAGTGAAAAAGGCAGAGCCATGGAGCGAGTCGAAAGCGGTGTCCATGAGAGGCAGTGTAAAGCAAACAAACGTTTGCTCTTCATCAAACATTTGTTTGCTCTACACAAGGGCACACGCGTCCTTACCCCGACCCGGGTGGTCAAAAACCTTCCTCATCTCAGCTTTGAAAGCAGCGTAGGACTGGGTGGTCAGACTCTGTCTCACTCAAACCACAGCGGCCCACTCCAATGCATCGCCTCATAGCAGACCGATCAGGAAGGCAATCCTGGCCTCATCCGCAGTGTAGGTGCGGGCCAGTTGTTAAAAAACTAGACCACATTGCAGCATAAAAGATAGGCAGTGCTCCCATCATACCTCTCTGGTGCAGGGACCCACGGTTCCAGTTCACGCAAGGGAGCTGGTGTCGAGACCGTAGGTGCGGGTGCTGGAGCAGGAGCAGATGGTACGGCTGGGGAGTTAAGCTGTTCCTGGACGGCAGACACTCTGACCGAGAGGGGTCGCAGTCTGGACATGATCTTCTGGAGATCTCCTGCAGAGCGCCCTGGGCGGAGACGGCCTGTCGAACGGCGTCCAAGTCCATTGGGTTCATGTCTGGCCGGATCGTACTTTCATGGCCTTAGTGGAAACCACAGCAGAAAAGGACGAGGAGTGTCAGAGAAGGGTGGTTTATTGACAATCAGAAAACCGTATAATGAGGATGTGGGCAGAGTGCAGGCAGGGGAGATGGCGTGGAGGTGTTTCCAGCTGTCCAGCCAGATGGGAAGGAGAATACGGGTCAGGATGTGGTTGATGGTCCGGTAGTCGAGGCAGAATCTAGGTGGGTGTACGCCGATACAGAAGCCTGTGATGGAGCAGATAACAGGGTGAGATAGAGCTCGAAACTAGCAGGTAAGTGGAACTAACAGAACTTTGGACTGAGCTGGACGAGCAAGACATACGAGTACGACTTAACGGTCCAGCAGGGACGAGACGTCAGAGCTATGCTTAAATACTGCCGATGAGTGGAGGTGCACGATTACCGAGGGGAAACAGCTGGCACCCCCAACGCCCAGGAGTTGACATCGCGCCCCCTAACAGGTCACCAGGAAAACGGAGACACAGAAACAGAAGCCAACATACACACGCACACTTTCAGAGGAGGGATTGTGACAAAGTCCTAATACATAAATTGTTTAATTAAGGACTGTATCCGAGGGTTGCTGAGGTATTAAGAGGATGGATTGTTATGGATATCCTTGAACTGATGCACACTTAATTCTATAATTGAGTCACTAAGTTAAAGTACTGAGTCCCCATGGAACGAATGTGGAAGAGGGGGGTCTGGTATTTGTGAATGGTCATTATTGAATTGTGTCATTCATCTGCCGATCTGTTTAAACCATCAGTGTATCTGGTCTTTGTCCAGATGCTGTGTCCCTTCAGAGTAAAAGGTTACCCACACGTCTTTGGTTTAATGTGGGGGAGTACAGCCTGCCCCCTTTGTTAAAACCTAGGTATTGACAGAACAAAGAGAATGTGTATTGCTGGGCAGTATATTACCACACCCCTTTTAATTATAATAAATTCTGACTGTTCATAAATTTTTCTCAGAGATTCCTTTATTCTGAAAGCTTTTGCCGCATCTCTCTATTTGCAAATAAACTGCTAATTATGCCAAGATTATTTTGTCTCTACTTACTTCCAATAACAGTTCTTATCAGTGGATTTACCATAACAACCCCCCACCCAACGCAGGCCCTTGTGCATACCCCCTGCTCCCCCAATTCCAACAACACTGGTTACATTAAATTTACATTAACTAATGTCAGCTGCATACCTCTCCCGACTTAATGAAGTTCGGTTAAACGCCACAGTACCGTGCTCTTTCACTTGGATGAGAGAGCTAGAGATGTGAAAGAGAGTGGAGACAGAGAGTGGAGACAGAGTAATGCTCCTCCACATATTAAATAGACTGCTTTGTCTGGCCATAAGCACATGGCACTGTGCAAATTTTTCGTTCAAATACACAGTTACAGATCAATCTTTTTACCAGGTCAAACCCTACTGCTTGTATGTTTTGAGTGTCCTAAGCTCTTCTCTCTCTGGCTCGCTCAATCAATCTTTCCCACATTTGGTGTAAAGGAAAATATGCCTTTTCTATGGTTTAATCACTTTTTTTTTTTTTTCAGTGTTATGTTAAGAAAATGAATTTTCTGGCTTCGATTCATTATTGCCATGTCTTGACTCGTTCTCGACCCCTCAAAGTCTTGGTCTTGTCTCAGTCTGGATACACTCTGGTCTTGGTCTGGACTACAACACTGGAGTGACTTCCAGAATTTTCCAGTAATATCAATAGTAGTATAACTACAGAGGCATTAAGCCCACCAGTTCAATTCAATTCCAGCTGCCTAAGTGGACACATGATGAGCACGGCTGAGAGATCACAGGAGACTTCAAAATGCTGGCATTCCTGATGGGTCTTCAAGGCGGTTTTATCAAGTTTCCCTGCCATCCCCTTGCGAACAGGGACACCAAGATCCTGGAATGCAATGTATTCCCCTAGAAGCACACAAGTAAAGAGAAAGCGTCTTGGAACTGATTGTCGCAGTGGTCCGGGGCTTCCTAGGCAATTACAAGGCTGAAAACTATCTGGAGCTCCCATTTTTAGGCATTAAGAAATTACAAAATAACACTTACTAGCCAGGAACCAAAATTGTATTACATAGTGTCATTTGTAATTTGTCTTTTTTTCTGTCCTTTTTTAAGATATAATCCTCTTCTTAGGGTACGCCTTCAATCACTTTTCTACCGCCACAACAGGAGTGATCACATGACAAAAGCTATTTGCTAGGGTGTAAGGGAAAAGACTGTTGAAACTATGTGGTTACAGCTGCATAGATGTGATGGTCAGTGCTCAAGCAGGTATTTATAGAGTGATGAGTCAGACTTTAGATCCAGTTATATGATCACCATCGTGAGGAGGAGCAGTGCTTGGGTATACAAAGGCAGCTGCTTTATGGGACTCAGCCTGTCAGGAGAGACAGCACAACTTCCTTGCCATAGGGACTGGCACCATCTGTGAACCAAAAACTGCCTCTGCAGGAACAACAAAAGTCACCTGATGGCCATTTTAATAAGCAAACAAGAGAAAATATGTCACAACAGAGAATTGGACAACATTACCAAGAATTGGACATCCCTCAAAAATGTATGAAAAGTCAAGAAGAAGAGGCTTCCAAGACACCTACAGCAACATCAAAGGAGATGCAGGAATTTCTGGCAAGTACTGGCTGTGTGCAACATGTGACAACAATCTCCTGTATTCTTCATATGAATGGGCTATGAGGTAGGGTTGCACGACATAAGTCTTTTCTGACAAAAAAAACATCCAAGCCCTGCTGAAGTTTGCAGAAACAAACATCAAGTCTTCCAAAAGCATGTGGGAAAATGTGTTATGGTCTGATGAAACCAAGGTTAAACTTTTTGGCCATAATTCCAAAAGGCATGTTTGGCTCAAAAACATTGCACATCACCAAAAGAACACCATACCCACAGTGAAGCATGGTGGTGGCAGCATTATGCGTTGGGGCTGTTTTTTTTCCAGCTGGAACTGGGGCCTTTGTCAGGGTAGAGGGAATTATGAACAGTTCCAAATAGCAGGCAATTTTGGCACAAAACTTTAAGGCATCAGTTAGAAAGCTGAAGATGAAGTTCACCTTTCAGCACAACAAAGTACACATCCAAATCCACAAAAGCATGGCTTCACCAGAAGAAGATTAATGTTTTGGAATGGCCCAGCCAGAGTCCAGACCTGAAGTGGAGTGATCTGAAGAGGAATGTGCACAGGAGATCTTCGCAATCTGACAGATTTGGAGCGCTTTTGCAAAGAACAGTGGGCAAATATTGCCACGTCAAGATGTGCCATGCTAATAGACTCCTACCCAAAAAGACTGAGTGCTGTAATAAAATCAAAAGGAGCTTCAACAGTATTAGTTCAAGGGTGTGCACAATTATGCAACCAGGTTTTGGTGAGTTTTGGATTTTTCCCCCTCAAAGATTTCAGTTATTTTTCAATTGAATTGTTTATGTTATAGGTCACTTTAACAGTTGTCTAGTTTTTTACATCACAAAAACCTGGCATTCTAACAGGGGTGTGTAGACTTTTATATCCACTGTACATGTGACATGTGAAGCTACACAGCAGTGGAGTATGTTGTTAAATGTCCTTGATAGAGCACATTAAATAAAAACTAAAGTGCATCCTACTCAATTAACTCCTTTTCTAATCCATACAATTGTCACATTTTGGCAAATCAATTGAGAACTTAATTTTAAATTTTCTGACTGCACCCATTTGTAGGAATAAGTGTGTTATCAAAAAAACTGTTATCATTTAATTGTTTGAAGGGAAATTGTGAAGAAAAATAAAAACAAACTTTCAGAATGTGTTCTTTTTAAATGCTTTATTGTGAAAACCTGTACAAGGAGAGTACAGTATTAGACACAGTTCCAAAACACCATACTCATTTCAAACTTTGATCTATTGAAAAATAGAAATGATAATTTTCCCATGTTAACTTTGTTAAACTTTTCTGCAGACAAATTTAGAAAGGAAAGCAATTTAAATTTAAAATGACTTCATAGAAAGTGTTGTCAAAATAAGCAAGTCACATATAAGAATTAGCTATGTGTATTGTAATACATTCTAAATGGACAATATTTAAGACAAAACTCACAAGAAAGAAGAAACCTATTTTCCATTCACATAAAATGCAACACAGATAGTTATTACGGTTAGCCAATTATCAGATTTTGTGTGTACTGAGTATAAGATCGCCTAATGTGTCTTGTGCACATTGTACAGAAATATCTTTAATTTCGTTGTGATTGAAATCACAAAATCCTTGATAGCTTAAGACTGATATACTTATTTCTTTAAATAACAAATACTCATACTTTCAGTTCCAGAGAGTTAGATTTTTTAAATGTTTCGTAGATTGAAATGTTATAAATATTGTCAATAGCATATCAAAACTTAAAAAGGCATCTTTCCCTGCATAATGCACTTAAAATGTAGAAAGAAATTCACAAGTACAAGCTGAAAATAACCTTATCAAAACTCTGTCTTAGCTCAAATGTGATTACCATGCATAATGTCTGCATAAGATTTGAATAAAAAATAACATGAGAAGTTTCAGCTCAGTGGATTTAATGGCGAAACACAAAGTAAATGCAATAAAGTCTAAAAAAGAATGACAAGCTTTTGTTGGTTGCCTCAAATGCCGAAATTGTTAATTAACAGGGATCCAGCCGAGTGTCCCAATAGAGATCAAAGTCTGGCAAGTGTTAGAGGGCAGCCACACCATTTCAACCAAATTAAAATGGAGATAGCCCAATGCAAAACCACATCCCACATCTGATAAATGATGACGGCCCAAAAGGATGCGTGACACACCTGCCAGGAAAGCCCAGATCACCAGTAAGATGCGCAATGGGACAGCAAGCACTAAGTGTGACAAAAGGAATTTTGAGACCATGACAGCCCGGCTTGCATGGGCTGCTGGGAAGGAATAGATATCCATTGCTACATAATCAAAGAGACCAGGTGTCATCTCCCAGGGTCCTTTGCGCTTGACCAGTTTCTGCATACCAGCAACAGTCATCACATCCAGTAGTAGTGCTGAGAAGGAAGTGAAAATTATTTATTATATCGAAGAATTACCTGAAAACCTGGATTATAGACACAGTTGTGCTCAATGGTTTGCATACCCATGGGGAATTAGTAATATATGTACCATTTGTAAAGAAAACATGAGTGAGCAGGCAAACCAAGTCTTTTATTTTTTTTATGGGATTCAAGTTCAACAGTAGGTCATAACAGAATGGCGAAATCATAAATCAAAACATGGCAACAAAGACATTTTTTTACTGACCCCTGTTCAAAAGTTTGCATACCCTTGGAGAATTTGTAATATATGTAAAATGCTTTAAGAAAACATGTGTGAGCAGGCAAAACACTTATTTTATTCCTTATGGGATTTATATTCAACTGTAGGTTATAACAGAATGGCACAAACATAAAACAAAACATGGCAAAAATTAAAAAAAATTAAATGACCCCGGTTCAAAAGTTTGTCAATACTGCATATTCCTCCTATAGCATCAATGACAGCGTACAGCCTTTTGTAATAGTTGTCTATGAGTCCCTGAATTCTTGCAGCTGGTATAGCTGCCCATTCGTCTTGGCAATATGCCTCCAGGTCATGCAAAGTCTTTGGTCGTCTTGCATGAACCGCATGTTTGAGATCTCCCCAGAGAGCCTCGATGATATTAAGGTGAGGAGACTATGATAACCACTCCAAAACCTTCACTTTTTTCTACAGTAACCAATGGAGCATCAACCTGGCCTTGTTCCTAGGGTCATTGTTGTGCTGGAAAGTCCAAGAGCATCCCATGCGCAGCTTTCATGCAGAAGAATGCAAATGGTCAGCCAGTATTTTCTAAAACAATGCTGCATTCACCTTGTCATGGATTTTCACAAGATTCCCCGTGCCTTTAGAGCTCACACACCCAGAAAACATCAGTGAGCCACCACCATGCTTCAAGGTAGGGATTGTATTCTGTATAGACCTTGTTGACACCTCTCCAAACATGGTTGAGACTATAAAGTGCTATTTTGGTCTCATCAGTCCAAATGACAGTGTGCCTGAATCTGTGAGGCTTGTCAAGGTGTTGTCGGGCATATTGTAACCAAGATTTATTCTGTCAATGACACAGTAAAGCCTACTTTCTGGGAACTCGACCAAGCAGGATATTTTTGTTCAACAATCGTTGTATTGTGCGCCTTCAAACAACCTCACCATCTTTTTCCAGAACAGCCTGTATTTCTCCTTAGGTTACCTGTGGGTTTTTCTTTGTATCTTGAACAATTATTATGGCAGTTTTGTCTTAACTCTTTCTTGGTGTACCTGACCTTGGCTTGGCATCAAGAGATTCCCACTTCGTAATACATGAGTGAACAGTACTGACTGGCATTTGCTAGGCTGTGGATATCTTTTTCTATCCTTTTCCATCTTTATTAAGTTCCATTACTTTGTTATGCAGATCTTTTGACAGTTCAGTATCTAACCTGCTCAGTGCATTCACGTGAGAGCTAACAAACTCATTGACTATACACAGAAAATATTTGCAATTTAAACAGCCACAGGTGTGGAGAATTCCCCTTCAATTGCCATTTTCACCTCTGTGTGTCACCTTGAGTGTCTCTAACAAGGCATGTCAGTTTTTGATCAGGGCGATTTAGGAAATTTCTGAAATCATTATGATTTAAAAAGGAGCCAAACAACTGTGTGATAAGAAATGACTATATAGGATCACAAACCCAAAATAAAATGCATGATCAGTCATATTTTCAAAATCAATGCCAAATTTTCACAATTTCTGCCAGGGTATGCAAACTTTTGAGCACAACCGTCCATTCCAATCATAAGTAGGATACATAGAGCACATGTATCTGAATAAGGACTAAAAGTGGCATGCCCCCAAACCTGTCCCTTCTTTCTGCATTGAGGCCCGTATAGCAAAACTGAGTG
Organism: Esox niger; assembly: GCA_016801105.1. Taxonomy (NCBI): domain Eukaryota; kingdom Metazoa; phylum Chordata; class Actinopteri; order Esociformes; family Esocidae; genus Esox; species Esox niger. The sequence continues at coordinate 51,754 of JACXGJ010002037.1, read as the reverse complement.
GGGTTTTTGGTGAAAGGGCTGTTGACAAATAAATGGAAAACATCTGTAATGAGGGATTTATTCACTGCGACACTATTCTAATATCCCCCCCCGTGCAATTCCTGAATAACTGTTGTTGCTGACACAGTCTGATCATGTTTTTTCCTTAGACATTGCAGTAATGCACAAGCATCACAATCATCAAATGTGCCCTTTAGACGACAATTTCCAACCCAATTTGCTGATGTCTGCCCCATAGATCTAAATGTACTGTAGATGTAATTTTAGTCATATTTCCTATTGAAACACTGTCCAGTTGAGAAGTCTTTATGACTGAAGGTCCTGCCGTCTATGCACCGGTAATGAAGCCTCTCTTAAAGTAATTTACATCTTTCATCTTGTCATCTCTATCCACAATCGAGGTTAACTGGTCCTGCTCAGCATTTTCATTCATGTCACAATGCAGGATTGGATATTAATTACTTAATAGTATAATGAAAAATATATATAATTTAAATGACACTGAGCAAAAACCGAAATGCACCATGCAACCATTTCAAATATTCAGTTCATTCAAGGAAATCAGTCAATTTAACTAAAGTCATTAGGCCCTAATCTATGGATTTCATGTGACTGGAAATACAGGTCCTGGGAATACTGTGTTTGTCACAGATGCCTTGAAATGTAGGGATGTGGATTAGAAAACTAGAATTAGAAAACTAGTCAGGATCTGGTGTGATCTCCATTAACATCTTTACATGCATTAGCATTGTTCAGGCTATTAATTGTGGCCTGTAGATTGTTGTCCTACTCCTCTTCAATGGTGGCATGAAGTTGCTGGAAATGTGAACTAAAGTACACTGTTATACATGTTGATCTAGAGCATCCCAAACATGCTCAATGGGGGAGGTCTGGTGAGTATGCGGGCCATGAAAGTACTAAAATATTTTCTGCTTTTGGAAATTGTGTACAGATGACCTTCATCATGGATCCATGCATTATAACACTGAAACATTAAATGTTTATAAAATGCAATGCCGTAGGATCTCATCACGATATCTCTGTACATTCAAATTGCCATTGATTAAAATATATTAAGTTAATACCTGCACATACTTAAGACCCCCACCACATATGCACTCATTCTGGAGAAAAGCACTTCTCCAGCATGCCAGTGGTCATCGAAGGAGAGCTTCTACTAATGAATGTCAAAGTCAGTTTATATATTTGTTCAGAATGTTACAATGATATTAATACACATAAATGATTAACCCCCTTAATTTCACCCTTTTTGTCCCCAAATGTTGATAACCAAATTGTACATGTCTTATCGTACCAACTCACAACAGGCTCTGGAAAGGTGAAGATCACCAGACAGTGAAGATCACACAGAGCCATTCTGCTTCTTTGCACTCACCTCTCTCAACCAGGAGGTAAATGGAATCAGTTTGTGTAAAGTCAATCCTCCTTCACTAATGACACCATGTTAAGCTTGCAGTATCCCAACCCACCAAAGGGAGCCGCTATATAGCAATGAGTCAATACTATCCTAATGCCTCCCCACATCCTGGGCAACGCTGAAAAATATTCACCTACCTATCGGTCTCCAGGCCATATGCTGGCAAGTGGCATTGTCAAGGCACAAACTGGTGCAATGATTTAGCCTGTTGAATCACATGAGAGCCCCATGTACTAAAATTGTGATTGGTTTCTTGTGGAAGCAGGCAAAAATGTTCTGACTGAGGAGGCCACAACATTTCTAGACACATCTGTCAGAGTAATTTAATAGGCTATAACCAAGGGAAGAAACATGCCCTGTGAGCAACCTATTTATACCCTCAAGTTGTGGGAATTAAAAATAAATGTAGGCAGTCAAAAACACTATAAAGTTGCTCCTAATGCTTGAATAAGTCAACCATGTAAATGTTTGATTAAATAAATCGACTCAAAAATAACTTACCAAGAAGCAAATTGACCAGAACTTCTTGTCCTGCCATCGTGTTGCTTCTGGTGAGACATATTATTGTGCCAACAATCCAAGGGATGCCATGACCAGTGATCGCAATAAGGTTTACCATGGCTCGGATGCTACCCCATGAGGAGTGTGAGTGAGCACAAACCCCAAGCCTTTTAGACATGCAAATATCAATCGCCAAAAGAGAGTTAATGGCAATGCCCTTGAAGGAGGGGTTGAGCTGTATGCAATCCTCCTCAGGAAGTTTAACAGATTCTTTGCGGTCATCGGTTATATTTTCAAACGGCTCCTGCTGCGGATTTTGAGGTAGCTGTGGTTGACTTTGTTGGCGTTTCAACGAACCAGGCCGTCGTGCAGCTCCCCGCACTTCGTTGATATTTCTGAGAGGCTGGTTCAGTGACATAAACTCCGGTCTGTTGATCGGGTCATTTCGATCTCTCATCCTGGATCTAGTCTGAATTACAGGCATATTGACTCCACAATCAAATCCGCCAAACCAGATAATTCCTCCGTTAGTTCGCGGGTTTGCTACCCATATGGTGTTATAGTTATTTGCAGTGATATCAAATATTGCTCTGAGGCTCCCAACTCCGTGCCAGACCAGTTATAAATAGCACTATGCCCTGCTTCTACTGCTGTATGCCAGCCCATGGCTCGCTCTTTTTCAGTTTGTATTTCTTGTAGCTCATCTACGGTACAAGATAAACGTGAAATCTGAACCTAATGATCATAGTCAATTATGAAAAATGTGGGGCCTATATCAACATAAAATGAATGACACAACATTTTATCCTACACACCACAGCACAACGCAGCAGCTGGTGCAGCTAAGCAATTAGAGTAAGTATTTAACAATGCGGTAGGACTACAAAATTTTTTGTTTGGCTACGCACATTATTCAGACACTACAATACGCATTCTTTACAGTTAGGCACACTCACATAGCGGTTTTGCCATTTTAATAGGTGGGCCTACGTTAATATGGATGTTAAAGGAACCATTTACACTCTTGTCATCATCCTGCAGATGGCAGCAATTAGCTATACCCACTGACCTCAACATTCTTGTGTTGAAGATGTGTATGTATTTCAACTTAACTCATTATGAAGTTGTTGATTATCATTGTTATACTGTTTAATTTCTGGTCAAAGATGATTTGGACCTTTTAAAACTGTTTTGATTCAGCATGTGGAATTGGAAAAAACGCAGTTGCCAATAGGAAGCCATTTACTTTATGAGATGTTTGGGGTTCCCATTAAAGTTTTCAACTTAAGTAAAATGGCTGGGTTACTATTCCATCACTTACATTGAGAATAGCAAGTGCCAACATATGCTGTATCCCTGCCATCCTCTGTCTCTCAGCTGCTCTCTGATCTAATCTCTCGCTCTAATCTTGTCATGACTTTCACCTCTACTTTTCTCCGCTGGTAGCTTGTTAATGTGCTTGTGAAATTCACAAGGTACCAGTGGAAACAAATAGGCAACCAATTGTATAGATAGTCTAAATAAATTAGGTACTGTGATGGAAATTTCATCGATAGACACTCTTAAAGGAGTAAGACAGAGACAAAATTCTCTTGGCACAATTAGCAGTTTATTTGCAAATAGAGAGATGTGTCAGACACTTACAGAATAATAATCTGAGGAGCCTCTAAAGTAAAATTCAACAACGGTCACTATTTATAACAGTTAAAGGGGTATGGTATAATGCTGCATATCTGTGCTAACTGAATGGAATACATTCCCTTTGTTCTATTACTACCTAAGCCTCACACAAAGGACAGGCTGTCCTTCTCCACATGGGTAAACCCTCTTCAACTCTGTTAGGGCTTACAGCATCCGGACAGACAATAGATGCCCTAAAGAGTTATACAGATGTGCATATCAATGAGTAACCCTATAAACTGCCGATACCAGTCAATGATGCTCCTAGGCAAATACCAGATCCCCCTCTCCTACATTTCCTAAGGAATAATGGACAGATACCTTTATTCAGAATATCTAATGATCCTCTGTATTATATAGACGTGTGTCACAACCAGAGACCAGAGTTACATACTAGGTAATAGATAAGGAAACATGTCTCCAGTGTACATTAGTTAAGAAATTGCCACAAAAGTACACAAATATATCTCTATTTACAGAGGTACAAACAAGGCAATTCACATGGGAGCATCATAACACTTCTAACATTAACTTCCATTTTAGTATGCATCTTATGAAATTTGGGAAATGACATGAAATGACGAACTAGTGAACATTTGTGAAATGATGAACACTCGTTTTGAGTTTGTCTTTAACTTTAAGAGTCTACATTAAACAGAAATGTAATACACAAACACAATACAGCAAAAGGTTTTCAAATGTTGCGCTGATAATGCCAGAGTTTTCATGTCGCAGCTTAAATGATCTGTGCCCAGCTGAGCCCAGGGTTTTGTGCAATAACCACACACACATGCATCTCAATCTAGATAGGTGTGTTCTCTGTCCTCGCGATCTTCCCTTAAGGACTCTTGGCAAGAACGTTCCTCTCAAGAACACAAGTACGTTCTTGGAATTGATAAACAGCTTATCATTCATCCAAAATTTTCTTTGTATCACATTAAAATGGCTGTTGGACACTTCCGTAATGGAGTCAAAAATTGAATAAACAACCAAATTAATCATGTGGGGTACTGCTTGACTAAATCTCATCTCAAATTAGACATTCCCAGACTTAATCAGGGATAGGTGTTGATCGCATTCCTTATCCAATGCACAGTTAAATGCATAAAGAGCATAGCCGTGTAAGGAGTCAGACCGGTCAATAGCAATGGCCTGGTCCTTTAGGTGTTTTCCTGGTAAAATTCATGCACTGCTTACCCCAATTTGTAATCTGGTTGGAATGTTTTGCTAGGAAATTATTGACCACCTACATACATAGCCATACTCCAAATTTTTTAAATTAAATGGAGAGGGATGAGGCACTGAGATTCCTGAAGAATGGTCTATCAGAAGTTAAACTGAGGGATTATAAAAGGAAACAAGCAGTGGCAAGAAGGACAATTAAAACAGCTAAAAGGGAGGCGTGGCTTGAGTACTTTTCAACTATTGGGAGTGGGACGGATCTGAGAAGGGTGTGGAAGATGTAAAAGGAAATGGTGTGGAAGTGTAAAAAGAAATGGTGGGGAAGGACACGGGGGAGATTCCTGTGTTGGTGGAAGGTGGTGTTCCTGCGGTCACAAACTTGGATAAAGCCAATGTTACAGGTGGGGCGTTTGAGGGTGTGCATCGGTGTGATCATATCACGGAGGAGTGTATAAGAAGGCAAGCGGATGTACTCAGGGAACATGGGGATGTAATGGTGAGGAAAGAGGAGACCGGTGAGGGTATGGATGTAGAGTTCTCTATGTATGAATTGGAGAAAGCCTTGGGGTGTAGGAAGATGGCCCCGGGTGAAGACCGGATATGTTATGTTTGAAAAATCGTTGTATTGTGTGAGACGAGCATTGTTGGAGCTGTATAATAAGTTGTGGAGGTCTGGGACTGTTCCAGCGGGGTGGAAAAGTGCAGTGGTGTTACAGTTTTTGAAACCAGGTAAGCACCCTACGAAGGCGGCGAGTTATAGGCCTATAGCATTTATGTTCAGGATGGTTGCGGTTGGTGGGCATCCCTTTGGTTGATGCCTGGCAATGTGGGTGGATTGATTTCCTGCTTGTTGGGCCCAGTCCGGAGCCTCCTCCAGATAGGGCCACAGTGTCACTAGACCCACCAGTCTCAGCCCCAATATCTTACGCTGCTGTATTATTGTGCTGGGGGAGTAGGGACCCTGTTTTCTGTCGTTTTAAACTTACGAGGACACGAGGTCTTAACCCACACCTGCGGAGTACCAGGCTTGACTCGTTGCTGTCCCTGTCCAGAGTCCTCCTGGTTGTGTTGCAGATCAGGAAAATGCCAGACGATTTCAGCTGCCACTCTGCTGACCCCCATCCCCCTGTCCTTGTCCATCCGATTATGCCTCCGGTCTGGACTAGGTTTAAATAGACTCTGGGCTTAGCCCACATGCGTTGTACTATAAAAATTTGGACTCTTAATATGTTCACCCGGCACAGCCAGAAGAGGACTGGTCACCCCTCGGAGCCTGGTTCCTCTCTAGGTTTCTTCCTAAATTTGGCCCTCTTAGGGATTTTTTCCTAGCCACATCACTGTTGTTGTTTGCTCCCTGGGGTTTAAGGCCGGGTGTTTTATGAAACTGCTGATGTAAAAAGGGCTTTATAAAATAAATGTGATTGATTGATTGATGTCCAATCTGGGTAAACTGATATAGAAGATGGTGGTGGCTAGGCTGGAGTTTTTTCTGGAGCAGAGAAGTTTGGTGAGTGATGCACAGAGTGGGTTCAGGAAGGGTAGGTCGACTGCAGATGCATTGGTCACGGTTAGCACTGAGATGGCAAAAGCACTGATGTTGAAGGAAGTGATGTGTGTGGCGTATTTTGATGTGAAGGCATATGACACGATGTGGAGGGGCTGTTGATTAAGTTGAACAGGTTGGGTATAGTGGGTAGGCTGTATAATTTGATTCTGAGCTTTTTGTTTGGAAGGGTGTTCCGGGTGAAGGTGGGGGAGAACCTGTCCAGGGAGTTTAAGGTTGCTAATGGTACGCAGCAGAGGAGTGTGGTCAGCCCAGTGTTGTTTGTGGTGATGATTGAGGATATGTTTGGGGCAGTGGGTCCAGGGATGGGGGGTAACTTTGTATGCAGAAAATGGGGCAATGTGGAAAAGAGGAAGGAATGTGGACTGGTTAATGAAGAAAATACAGGAAGCAGTTATAGGGTTGGAGGTGTGGTCGTTGACTTGGAGGTGTAGAATGTCAGTGACCAAGTGGTGTTTTGTTGTATTCTAGGGGAAAGGTTGAAAGGGTGAGATTGTGCCTATATGGGCAGGAATTGGTGCAGATGTCAGAATTCAAGTACCTTGGCACATGGTTTGATGAGAGGTTGACTCGGAGAACCCACGTGCAGTATATTGCTGTGAGATATCGAAAGGCTATGAACCTTATGCGGGTAGTGGTAGGGTATGACTAGGGAGCAGACAAACATACTCTGGTATATATGCATCAGACATTGATTAGGTCCATTTTAGACTATGGGTGTTTTGTGCATGGATATGCCTCTGTGTTGAAGATGTCTAGATGTGGTTCAGGCGACCACATTACGTCTGTGTGGGGTGTGTTTAAGACAACGTCAGTTGAGGCCTTGCAAGTGGAAGTTCGGGAGATGCCGCTGAAACTAAGGCGGGATAAACTGGCACTGGCGTATTTTTATGTTTCACAAGGTTACGTTCCCTTGCACTCATTTCCCTAGCCATCCCCCAGTAACCTTCTATGTGGTAGACATTTCCAACAGCTCTCCCATTTACCCCTTTCTACATTATGTCTATGCAAATGATCACTAAGAAGACGTCCACTTGTGAAAACAGCTATCAGGTAGTTAATAACCTCAACACTGACTCCAGCATCAATATGATTCCCATATTAGTAATATTAGTAGGTACAGCAAAGTATTGTTCAGAACAATGTAATCTTCACCATTACCAGCAATAAAGAACTCCAGAGCGGCCGATAATGCCGATAGGTTTTGTATTTCAATCTATTTATTGTTCTTAATAGATGTATGTTTGAAAAGAACTGTGAATAAATCCAACTTGGTATTCACACATTCACCAGACATATTGTGCACGAGTGCCATCTTTAAAAAAGTATATGTATTCAGTCTCATAGTGTTCCATTTGAGTGTCTTCCAAACAGTATGTTTTCTTTTTACAACAGGTTTTGTTTTTGTCGCAATCTTCTGTTTTTTACTCTTTGGTAGGCTTCTCCTACCAGGCGGTCTTTATAGTCATAACCATCAATTCAGAGCAAACCTGCTGTCTTGTTTAATGAGCCATGACATTGCTGACACCCTCGCCTAATATATTCCTTGCTGCATTTTTCAAATGTGGTTATGCGATTGAGAAACCATGCTTCAACAAAGGTATAGCCATCTGTAAAAGCCTGCAGAAAAGGTCCCCTAGACCTGCCCCGTACAGTGCTGCACTAACATGATAACCTGATAAACCTTTACCGGCCTGTGCTGTATAGTATTCAATATACCTTTGTGGATCGTCATAGAGTTTCTGAGGCTGCATCTTATAAAAGATTGTTATAAAAGATCTTATAAAATATTGTCTGAAGCCATCACCTTCCCGATAAATGAAACCAATTGATTCTGATTCGATTTTACTTCAATACAGATTCTTGCTATGAGGTATAGTGCTCCCAGATGTCTTTAATACAAGTAATGAGCTGAGATTAGGAGCACACTCTTAAATACTTATTTCTCTCATAAAAATAAAGATAGATGTATAACAATTTTGGAATGCGTTTTGGTAGATTTCTTGTTGTTATTCTGTCTCTCACTGTTCAGGTAAACCTACCATTAAAATAATATATCAATATATCATATAATTTCTTTGTCAGTGGGCAAATGTACAAAATCAGCAGGGGATCAAATACTTTTCCCCCCACTGTACGTAGTGTGGTTTGTCATATGTCACTGTGACAACTTTGTATTTTCCCTGTACGGTTCTCAACAGCGGGACATGACTGTCCCCAAATCATTGAAAATCAGTTATATCTGTGTAGATGTATAGGGTGTTAAACCCGACCAGAATATCTGTAGGGAATGGGGTGTACCACGGGCATACCAGCATTTTAACCGCCTAGTTTAAGCCTAAAATTCTTAACTAAAATGGAGCTTGCCTTTAAATGTTTTATTCCTCACACTCCACCCATATGTCATGTGGTTTAAAAAAAATCCTCTCTGCAACTAGTTTTTTAATGCGAGTAATTACCGGTAGTGAGTTCATATTTCCAAGTTTTGTTGTGTTTCAAAACATGTAGTTCAAATGTGTTTTAACCCCATGTATAAGATTTCCACGTATGTGGGTATTGGAATTCTATGAAAGACACTTCCCAATCACCCTTCAAAGCTATAGTATTGGCACATTTTTTAGTATTGCTTGAAAATCTAATTATTCGGATAGATATGCCTCGATGAGTAACTAGGCTGCGTTATGTAGGAATCGCCACCACCCATGCTTGTTCCGATGCTACTAATCTTTTGAATTTCTCAGGCCAACCAAGTCATTTCAGAAGACTGATTTTCTTCCCTTTCTGTACTTTCTCATCCACAATTACTTCCACTTTAAAGTTTTATCCTTAGCCATGATCATTTTCAGTAATTCCTGTTCATAAAAGGTCCCAATGATCACATCACCATCATCATCTTTTATTCTATATACTGGCGGCACCCTAGCAACGCATTCTGTTATTGTAAAATATTAATCTTTGTTATAATCTTTGTCATAACTTTTTTCATAACCCTTGGTAAGCACCCTTCTCAACTTTAATAAATCACATCAACATAGCGATGTGTGCTGGCAGCCTTGAGATATCGCCACATTTTTTATTTAATTGTTTCATAACATTCCTCAACGATGCTCGCTTTTACACCATTTCTATCACGGTTCCGTTCCGTCTTTTCTGTTTGTCTGTGGGTTGTCATGTCCTTGTTTGGTCTCTCCTGTTCTTCTTTCAGTTGATCAGTTAATTCTTTCACCTGTGTTTTGCACCCACCTGTTTATGTTCTCCTCGTTAGTCAGTGTATTAAAGTATTTTTCTGCACCTTTGCATTTGCCTCCATCTCCCATCTTGGATTCCCTGTGCACAACCCTGACAATTTCCTCTAGCAAAATGTTTTATGTAGTACTTCTTCATCAACAATTAAACATGTGAATTAAAGAACTCCTTCCCCTTGTCTGTTTGGACCTTTTTGCGTGTTCTTCCTTTTAAATGCCCGGTTTACCTCGATAGCACTTCTATTTCTCAGCATACAAATCCAGGCGTATTTACATAATCTATACATGTAACAATTTCATATTATTGTTTTCCATACTATAAGCACTCATGTCGACCAAATCCAACTGAAATGTGAATTAATGTCATTAAAAATAACTCTGTATCTTTGAAAATGTATAGCTACTAGCCTGTGTAGCGTGTATCTGTCCTGGGCAAGTAGTCAGTCATTAGCCACAGCATTTTTGCCACACCATCTCCACGGTTTTCTCCAAGTACACTCTTTTCAAACCCTCCCTACCTATGGAAGCACCAGGGTTTGATGGGTCATAGTCAATTTTCACAACCTATTCAGACATTGTAGAGCATTGGGTCAATAATGAGAAGTTATATGTTTTTAACATTGTTTTATTCAAGTCTTTGGAGGCACACAACGTCCAGGAATTGCAGTAGAGACTCACATTCTTTGGTCTCCGGTTTTGTCGGCACCAAGACTCAACTGCTCAACTGCTACAGCTTTCACATGAAAGTTATCCATGTATTCATCCTTATTCTCACTCAGTCTGTGTGATGTATTACTCTGACTTGAGTTCATGGAGAAAGTTTTTAGCTGCAACACAAATTTCAGTCATGCATGCTTGAAAACCAGATGCATTCAAAGCCTTGACCAGCATGTTTCAGTCGCAGTGTTAGAACTGTCTGCACAATGTCATCATAATGGCTCTCAAAAAAAATGTCTTCAGGCAAATGTCTTCTCTGGCTCGGGTGGTCCACTTCACATCCGGTGCATGCTTTGTGGAGAACAGCCACAACAAAGTGTTTCAGGATCATACCCAAATCATACCCAAAATGTCATCGTGAAGGATGAAGCTGTACTATTCGCTACACTTGATAAATGATATTTTGAACTTGAACTATTGCACTCATCATCATCTTTTTAAACTCTCACTAGTCCTTGAGATACTGTGGTCAGAGTTAGGAAGACCTGCTTTTTGCTATTATGCACCCACCCATAGAATGCCTTGCAATGTATCCTTACGCTTGATAAGGACATTTAAATGTTGATGAATTATCAAAAAAAAAATCTGTGTTATAGAGAACTGAGAAGCCAGTATACAAGAAGCCAAATACTTAAGACAAAACAATTTGTGTTACTGTCCAAATATTTACGCATTTTATATCAGAGGTCTTAAAATCCAGAACAGCAAGTTTAGGTTTAGACTTACAGCTCTGTAAAAAATTAAAAGACCACTGCACATTTTTCTTTCCTTTCCAAAAAAGTTGAAAAGCAAAGTTGTGAGGAACAGAAGTGTTTAATTTGCAGTGGTCTCTTAAATTTGAACCCTTCGGTTCCTCACTAAAAACCTTCCTTTTCGACTTTTTTGGGAAGGAAATATGTATATATATTTTCCGGAGCGGTATTTATGTAAATAGCCAGATCAATCATTATGTAAAACAAGGCAGTCTGTAATTATTATAATTTAAAACGTTTTTTATCAAACAATATAACAAACCTAATATATTATCTATGTAATACATAAGTATAAATACACATTTCCCCAGTTGAGACATCATTCATGGAAATCCCTGTTGCTTTTCACATGACATCAAAACAAATAGGATTTTGGCCATTGCTTCTGTTTATTGTATCTTTATCGTCTTAACCATGACTACTGCCTTCAAACCTATTTCAGAACAAGTGTTTGGGAAACAGATGTATAAGGGAGGGACTTGATGGAGAGCTATAATAATTTGACTAGAAGATATACAAAAGGTCCATCTCACTGAGACATCAACTAAACTCTGTTGACCACCAGTTTCAAGCACGTTAAAAGAAAGGAGTACATAAGTAATTGTATTTGTTATTAGCATGTTTGTCTTGAGCTCAAACAGTTGATTATATAGATTAACACAATTTCACATCAGTAATTATTAGGTGGAGGCAGAACAACTAGAAAACAAAATTCAATAAAGAAGCATTTGGGAACACTTTATTTTTAGGGAACAGAAATGACTTGGTACTCACATGGTGTTATCAAGGAAATTGTAATGTATCAATGGGTACTTTGTGGTCCTTCAAATGTCTTAAATTATTTGTAACTATCTGGTACCAAATACTGCCGTTGGGCTACTTGAATTAAGCCTGAACTAAATAACTGAAGGTTATTGTAATTGTGTAATTACCAATTTACAGTCCTATACTAAAGTTAAATACCAAGCAATTTCTGTAATGTAAAACAAAGTGGTTCTGAAGTATTGGTTAAAGTAGTGAGCCATACATTATGGCCAACAGTGTAATGAAGGGTACAACGCATGTAAAAGCCCAGGTCCCTGATATTTCTAGAGGATTTCAAAAGCAAAAATTTCACAAAAATACTCCATGGTGGTTCCCCATTCATACCATATTTATTCACCCAGCTTATCGATTAGTTAGTCCTTTAGCGTCCACAGTGACAGCATTCTCTTCTTCAACATTGGAAAAATATTACACAGCATCATTTTTATTATGTCAGTTCTCTTAAGGTGCATGTCTGAACTGCAATTGCTGCAATGGTACATGCAGTAGAGTAGCCAAAGCATTACATTTACACACATAGACATACATGTTTGGTGGGTAAGAGGGATGTTAAGAGCTCACTGGTCATCTCGTAGCAACTTGTCCACCTGCTGTCCTGTGTGTTTGGAGAAGGGTGAGACCCTGGACCCAGCCTTATCCTGTGGGCTGACTGAGGGGACCTCAGCTGCTCTGTCCGGGCGCTCCGAGTTGGACTCAGTTTCTTGGTGAACCTGGCCTTCTCGCCCTTCGTGCTCAGGCCCAGCCTCTGTCACGGACTCGGCCAGCCGGGTTGAGGCTGCCAAGTCTTCAGACTTGGTGATGCCCACAAACTGTAGGTGAGGTAGAAGAGTCTCTTTGCGGCTTTCGGCGTAGAGCTGCTGTTCTAGCGTCAGGTAAGAAGATGTCAGGTGTCTGAAGTCCATTTCAAAGGGCAAGGCTGCTGATGCAGAGATAGTCTTGGATGTAGTACTGGTTCTGGATTGTCCCTTGCTAGAGCTCCTGCTGTTTTCTTTGGTCTCTGGGAGCATAGATTGTATCTTGGGCAGCCAGCGCTTTCGCACACGCCGGGCATTGGTGCACATGTCGGCTGCAATCACGTTCATCTCGCTCTCCTTGAAATTCGGTGCAAAGTTCTGACAGTAGACTGCAATAGAGAGGAAGGAGACCAGGCAACTTTGAAAGAAATACATACAGTGTTACAAGTTCATTACCACATTTTCACATTTGACCATATTTCCACTTTCTATGTACTTGTAGTTAATCCCAATCCAGTAATTGTTTTGTGATCTCGTACAATTGAATACAATGCAATATGAAAATGAATTCACTCAAATTACATCTCATTCTGGTTTGTGTCGGCAATGAATTGTCACAAATGCATATTTTTGTCACCAACAGCATAAACATAGATTTATGACACCATGGAAAATCTTGTAAAAATGTAGGGCAGTGATATCATACAGAATTTGATTTAGAGGTAATATGAGTTGGTTTGGTGTATTTTCTAACATGCTCTGATAATAATGCATTGTACAAATCCATTGCAGGGGCCATGGTAATTCGGTCTTCATCATTCTCAAATGATGTACATAACAAAAATAATCAGAACAGAAGTAAAGAAATGAAAATTCACTGAAGTAAAAGTGTGCACTTCCCCTTTAAGCCAAATGAATATAGTAGGTAGTTTAACGCTTGAGAACAGAAGAGCACCTACGTTTGACAGTGTTAAGGACTCGGTTGTCCAGCGGTTTTCGGCTGGGATCATTGGTGGAGGATCGGATTCCAGTTCCACAGCTATTGGCCAGAGTGTTTCTATGGATACCATAGAACAATCAGTATCCAAAGGGCTTTTTTTGCTTCTTTCATTTTCATACTCTCTTGTTATCTCTCTCTCTGTGACAAATAATGCTCTGTACAGATCTTACTGTCGAGGTCTACAAAGTACTGTAGCCATTTATAATGTATGGAATTTACTCTGTATAAGAGCTCCCAACTAAATGATTAAATGTAAAACATTTATAAATAAAAAAAACGTCAGAAAAAAGTCTACAGTTACAAAAGCACTTTGGAAATCTAACCTGTCAAAGAAGGTGGCAAGCAGGCGACGGAGAAGAACTTTGTGTTTAATGCCAGCACAGAGATGACAGTTCATTAGCTGTCCTCGAGTCATGAACACACCCGAACCTGGGGAAAGGACAAAGTGATGCTACTCACGTTTACATCCATGACATCAACAATAAACTGTGAGCCTTCCTAATTATCTCCATCTCCATGACAACAGAGTGGTATTGCACAATACAGTTGTAAAGGAAAAAGGAACAGGAACTGTTTGCACTTGAGGGCTTAGGATTTGTGTGCTTGAGACAGGCTGATCTGCACCATAGAGATACAATATACTTGAGTGGCCTAGGTCATGGTACATTGTTATTTTCTTACCTCCCACCAGCTCCACCTTCTCACCGGGATCCCCTTCTGTGTACAGGGTAGGATGGCAACGGTAGCCAATCTGGCTGATTAGACTTGCCGGCAGCGCCATGGTGTCCCTGCCGATCAACACACAGGGACGCCTCTCAGTGGCCTGTGGCAGAGTCAGCACATCCAACTTATCCTGCACTGGGGAGGGGGAACAAAAAAGGGGGAAATGTTCAATGCCAGCTGGTTCAAAAGCTTATGCTGTGATCAAAGAAGAACTACATGTGCTTTTAAAAAGTAACCCAGAGGATAGGTAATTTACTGCTGTAGGAGTTGGACAGCCCATAGGCCCCATTTGTATTGCTGTTGCTGCCGTAGAACTCCTCTTCGAACTCCTCATCTTCATTGGGGTGGGATGTGGGGCTGTCAGTGGCCGGTAAGCTGGATGCCCCAGGGCTAGAGCGGTCCCGTGAATAAAGGGGGTATGGCTGCCCTCCAGGTACTATGCCACTACCTCCAGCCACCACGTAAAACAGTGCTCTACTCCTTGTGGTGTGGCCCTCAAGGCCACTGACAGTGTGCTCCTCACTCATTGGGGACTCACATCTTTCCTGCTTAATCCTACATGTGGCCGTTTGCGTGTCACCCGGCAACACGGCCGGATGGTTGGTGTTGTTGGGGCTTGATGGTTCAAAGCTCAAGTCCTCGCTGGTCGCTGTCTGGGAATCGCAGTGTGGAGAGTTGGCTTTTAGCATGAGATCCATCCCACGCTCCACAATATTCTGGATCTGGAGGTAGCCAGCAGTATACATGAGCACAAGCTGCTCGCTGGCAGCCATAGTCAGCCTGCCCGTGTAGCAGAAGGAGAGGATCTGCTGGAAGCAGGACGGGGTGACCGAGGAGGGTAGTTCAAACAAGCTCTGGGAGCTGCCACTGAACAAGTCCCTGAAGTATAAGCTGCTGGCGGCCAGCACAGCGCGGTGGGCCTTGAAGGCCTGGCCGTTGACCATGACAGCTACATCACAGTACTGGCCCTGCAGGCGCTGCTTGTTCAAACTCTCCAGCACAGAGCTGCCAAAGTTAGGGATTTCCACATGCAGGAACTGGGACATTATAATGACAGCGGGTCTTCACTGGAGTCAGGACCAGTTGAAAGGGCATCTGCGGACAGAAAAATACAGAGAAGAAAGTTAGCTACATTCTAACCAAACAACATGTTTGCTTAATATGCTATCAAACTGTTTAAAAAAAATCTAATTCCACAAAATCTTCCTAGAAGACAACGAACAGGAAATGTTAGTCCACTAACATTTGTTTCACTGAACTTATCTGTATCAGCAGTCTTGAATACATCTGAGTTTTAACTATTCGGCATAAGCTTTCAGGTATTCAATGCACTGTACTGCTATTTGCACTGACAATCAGCCAAAACACTAATCTTTCTATTACAAACAGTCTCTTAGCTTTAATGGACAGTCCTCTTGAAAGAAGTCTACCAAAAATTCAGATAGAAGATAAGGTTGCCCACCAGAAAGAACAGAAGCACTCCAATTCTCTCCTCCTCCATTCGAGACTGAGGTGGTAGAAGAGGGTGAGGTTCTCTATGCACAATCAATGCAACGTCTAGCGTATGTGTCACAGGGAAAGGGGGGCAGGCTATAGACACAGACAGGGGAAGGGAGGGTGTGAGACGGAGAGGAGGAGTCATTTAAGGACATAGAAAGAGCTAATGCGGATAACTGCCCTGCAGAGGGTGACTGTGTTCTATTGAGCCGGAAAAGGAGAGACATGTATTACATACTATATCTGTTTTCTGAGATGAATACGATGTAGTGTTACAGTCCATCTAAAACACAAGCACATGGATAATGAGCCCCGGTATATGGTTTTCACTCATGCTATGACATAATTCTCTCAACTCATGTTCTTTATAGTAGATGATATACGCTGTCTGATCGGACTCAGCCTTTGTGCCATGACTTGGGCAAATGCACTGCGCTGCAATGCAGTGCCTGTCCCAACTTGGCATGCTGAGTACATAGTGTGCATACTGCGTCTATGTGCCAACTAGGAGCCAGACACACAGGGCACAGCACACAAATGAATAGATATCTCATCTGCTGTAGAAGAGCTGATGTGCCTGTTACTCCTTCAAATATGGTCGGTTATTATAAATGCATCAAATTACACTAACCTACCTAAATAAAACACTTGAGTAAACTAGGAATACAAAGTAGAAAGCAAATGCTTCCACACGGGTGAAATAAAATCCCATCATGCTTAAGGTCACGTATAAAAATGCTGCCCTGGCCCTTCATTTTGGCTACAATAGCTAAAGACACTATATCTTAGTGAATTCAAAAGAACGAACAGGTGCAGCTTAACTGATGTTTGACAGAATAATTTTTATCAATAACAACTGAAAATATTTCTAGAATGTCTTGTGGAATAATGGTGTTGTATTCCTCCAACAAGATCTAGAAACTATGCAAAGGCACACTGAAGCGGTTTAGGTTGTGTCGTGGTGGCCTAAATCTCTATTAACACAATATGTTGGTGACCATATTTTGTTGTTACCTGTACAGGGATCTAGGGCATATAGAGGCATGAAAGGCTTGTTCTTTAAAGACAGAGTCAATTGATTTACTTTGCACTGCAGATGTGGTGTTATTGGTGGCGTTATTTACACAAATTGTTCTCATGAACTGCCACCACTCCAAACATAGATTAGAGGCAACATGAAAATGGAAATGCTAATTTCACAGGATTTTAATATATTAAAAGGCATAACATGACATTTCAATAGCCTTACCCTGACACTTTGTGATTTAAATTGGTTATGCAAATTTAAACTCTTTAAGGCTATAGATGAAATAATTTCACATCATTTTAAGGGCACGGTCCTGAGCTTGATTCTCCATTCCAAAATATATTAATGGTCTCAATCTAGTGGACAATGAATGATGCATGGATGCTGACAAAAAATGAATCTAGCTCCTATTCATGTCTTTATGTAGGATACCCTTACAGCTTGTTGTGTACATTAAGCAAATGCGGTCACGCCACCTGGCACTAATTGGACCAGTAAGTTGCTTTGTATCAGTTACCTTTTTCAGCCAATCTGACAAATTAAATATTAACAATGTCAAGTACAGTGGGGAGAACAAGGATTTGATACACTGCTGATTTTGCAGGTTTTCCTACTTACAAAGCATGTAGAGGTCTGTAATTTTTATCATTGGTACACATCAACTGTGAGAGACAGAAAATCCAGAAAATAACATTATATGATTTTTATATAATTAATTTGGATTTTATTGCATGACATAAGTATTTGATACATTAGAAAAGCAAAATTAATATTTGGTACAGAAACCTTTGTTTGCAATTACAGAGATCATACGTGTCCTGTAGTTCTTGACCAGGTTTGCACACACTGCAGCAGGGATTTTGGCCCACTACTCCATACAGACCTTCTCCAGATCCTTCAGGCTTCGGGGCTGTCGCTGGGCAATACGGACTTTCAGCTCCCTCGAAAGATTTTCTATTGGGTTCTGGTCTGGAGACAGGCTAGGCCACTCTAGGACCTTGAGACGCTTCTTACGGAGCCACTCTTAAGTTGCCCTGGCTGTGTGTTTTGGGTCGTTGTAATGCTGGAAGACCCAGCCATGACACATCTTCAATGCTCTTACCGAGGGAAGGAGGTTGTTGGCCAAGAGCTCATGATACATGGCCCCATCCATCCTCCCCTCAATACGGTGCAGTCGTCCTGTCCCCTTTGCAGAAAAGCATCCCCAAGGAAAGATGTTTCCACCTCCATGCTTCACAGTTGGGATTGTGTTCTTGGGGTTGTACTCATCCACCTTCTTCCTCCAAACACGGCGAGTGGAGGTTAGACAAAAAAGCTCTACTTTTGTCTCATCAGACCACATGACCTTCTCCCAGGACCTCCTCCTCTGGATCATCCAGATGGTCATTGGCAAACTTCAGACGGGCCTGGACATGCGCTGGCTTGAGCAGGGGGACCTTGCGTGCGCTGCAGGATTTTAATCCATGACGGCGTAGTGTGTTACAAATGGTTTTCTTTGAGACTGTGGTCCCAGCTCTATTCAGGTCATTGACCAGGTTCTGCCATGTAGTTCTGGGTTGATCCCTCACCTTCCTCATGATCACTGATGCCCCATGAGGTGTGATCTTGCATGGAGCCCCAGACCGAGGGAGATTGTCCATCATCTTCAACTTCTTCCATTTTCTAATAATTGCACCAACAGTTGTTGCCTTCTCACCAAGCTGCTTGCCTTATGTCCTGTAGCCCAATTTATCCCTGATGTCCTTACACAGCTCTCTGGTCTTGACCATTGTGGAGAGGTTGGAGTCTGTTTGATTGAGTGTGTGGACATGTGTCTTTTATACAGGTAATGAGTTCAAACAGATGCAGTTAATACAGGTAATGAGTGGAGGACAGGAGGGATTCTTAAAGAACAACTAACAGGTCTGTGAGAGCCGGAATTCTTACTGGTTGGTAGATGATTAAATACTTATGCCATGCAATAAAATGCAAATTAATTATTTAAAAATCATACACTGTTATTTTCTGGATTTTTTATCCAGTCTCTCACAGTTGAAGTGTACCTATGGTAAATATACAGACCTCTAAATGCTGTGTAAGAAGGAAAACCGGCAAAATCAGCATTGTATCAATTACTTGTTCTACCCACTGTATATGTGGCTAT
This sequence comes from Esox niger, assembly GCA_016801105.1. Classification (NCBI taxonomy): domain Eukaryota; kingdom Metazoa; phylum Chordata; class Actinopteri; order Esociformes; family Esocidae; genus Esox; species Esox niger. The sequence continues at coordinate 32,726 of JACXGJ010002037.1, read as the reverse complement.
ATGTAAAGCCTACATGTAAAACTTTTTTTTTTGGTAATTTTTCTTACTTGATCTTTACAAAAAAATTTGCAATGAGAGCGGAGTTTCCAGCAGCCATTGGGCCTGGGCTTGACATTGGCACCCACCGACCCACCAAATGCAGGCAGAATTTGGTTGTGGCATGTAATGCATTCATTCTTAGTAGCCACTTTGGTGGGTAGCATTCTATATTATATAATTACAGATTTATGTTACTAACAATATAAATATATGAACTTGATCAGCGATAGCAGCAGAGCCAAGTACAGCTGAAGGAAGGTGAGGGACATTAATGATGTGGCGTCAAGTCAAAGATGGCGAAAAACTACTTGACAAGGCTGTAATAAATGCAGCTCTGTTTAGCTTTTTAGAACATTGCATAACAAAAATTGACAACAATAATATTGACCGTGATTAATTATAAACCTGATGGGTCATTTCATATTTATTTTTAAATAACATGTTAATAGTTCTAGGTTATGTTAAGAATAAATATAATGCTTGCATATTTGGGTTGTTGCTCAAGTGGACATGGACAACAGGGCAGATTTAACATAATAATAGTTGTCTTTTTCAATTATGTAGCCACATTATATAAAGTATTTCACAGAGGGGTGTTTGTAGAGTCGGGTACCTTCTAATAGTGACTGAACCAGTGAATAAGACAGGCTATGATGTAGCGCACCATAGTCAAATTGTATCAAATAAAATGTAATTCCCAAACAAAAAATTGTGGCTAGTGAAAATGCTGAGTGGCTAGTAAATTTGGAAAACCACTAGCCACAGTGGCTGGTGAGCAAAAAAGTTTACCTCAAGTGCAGCATGGGACATATGAGAAAGGAGCACCTAAGGCTGTAGTTTTAGAGCACTGGACCAACCTAAAATGCAATACAAATAACTTCAGTAAAGAAAAATGATTAGAAGTACCATTACAGTTTCAGCTATAATAATACCCAAACATTTATTTTCCTTACTACACTGCAATGTGAAAATGAATGAAAAACAGAACTTATTGTAATAACAAAACTGAATGAAATCAAAAGAACTAATTAATGTATAGTAACAAAGTCATTAATAAAATATACATTACATTAAATAAATGTTTTTGCGGATCAAATTGGTATGTGCCAAAACAATGTGCAACGTGTCCATCAATTCAACAGTTAAGCAGCAGTAACACAAGATTTTCTGTGAAACAATATCGCAGAATAAAAAAAATGTAAAATGTACATTCAAGGAAGGAACATCCATCTAAAGAAGCAACATTAACTAGCAAAGTCATCGACGTGGCATAAAATTTACTAATTATGCAAGTCAGAAATGTTTTGACGAAAGTGAAATCTTAACATTTTTGATAAAAGTTTGAATGAGATTGATACCACTGATCAATTGGGAACTCAAAGGTTCAACAACATTACTTTTGGCTAATAATCTTGATTTACCCATTGATTAATCTTATTAAAGACCAGCACATGGAACAAAATATCTATTACATATTCACATTATTGTACAGCATTCTATTTTGAGAAGCCCTAGATTGGCTCAGGCTACAGTAATTGGTTCAGGCTATCATATGCAGTACATAATATACATTTAGTTTTATACAGTAACATTGCAATTAACCTGAAAGTGTGCATGACGAAATTATGTGAGATGCACTCATTTTCAAGAGCTACAAAATAAAAGAACAAGAATAATAAAGAATCCAAACATGGATTAGCCATATTTCTAATTACATTGTTTAAAAACCTTAGGAAATATGTGGTGCATGTTTTTGTTTGACATTCCAGGTTATTCTCCTTCTTGAGGTGGATTATAGAAACCCTAATGCAGATAAGCAAATGTGTTATATAATGCTTTCACTCAATCATGACGCTGTATCTACGGGACCAGTTTCTTTCAAATGTTTATGTTAATTCATGTATTAGTTAAACCCAATGGTAAGTAAAGACAAGATATTCAAAGGCAATCAAAAAGAATGGACGGTCAGATCAACCATCAAACTATCTTTCGGAAATGTGAGGTTTTGTGAGATTTGGGGTAATTTATGTGTGAGTGTAATACACTGCGACCAGTCTGTTCTACAGATAAATGTATTATTTTATCCACATGTATGATACAGTCACATTAAGGCCACTTAGGGTCAAAGAGAGAGTTCAATGAGTACAGGGGAATTCAAATGCACTCTTAAGTATTCAGATTACAGTATTTAGGCACCTGTATAAAACAGGGCTACATTTGCTCTATTTGTTCAAGGTTATGGACTGAAATATAGTTACTTGTAATAAGTGATCATCTTGACAAGTCTAATAGAATACATTGACAAATAATTATTTAAGTTTAATATAAAAATTCCAGAAGTTAATGTAGCTCATAAAAACATGACCAATACCATTATAAACCATAGAAAGGCAACAAAAGTTAAATAAAATACACTTGATTAACTGGTATCTGTCAAAGCTTTATACAAAAATATTTGTAATAATCATAGCTTAGAAACATAGTACTGGGCATAACATTTCCCCAAGTCTTTCCTCCTCGACAATGTTATGGCAATCTGTCATGGGACTAGGACTGTTCTAACCTGCCTGTTGTAAAATTGTTCATCTAAGAACCGTTGCTTCACTGGAAACATGATCCAAAACCAAATAAATAACATCTTGACTTTCAAATCTACATTTAAAAGTCTGAGAAAAAAAGGAAATATTTTGACCAGAGGACACCTATACATACGGACGATTGTAGCGGACCTTCCACCGTTTGGAGCGGACTCGGAAAAAGAAGAACATGAACATGAGAAAGACGCATGAGAAAGCGTAGAGCACCACGCACAGGCTCATGTCCACATTGGAAAAGCCCAGGCCCAAGAAGCTCACCCCAGGTCTTATGTCATTGTGGTCCCCTATGCCTGCCTGCCCTGCTCCCTCAACCCTGCTTAGCTTGGCGGGGTTAGTAGGGAGCACAGAGCTCTCAGGGGCAACTGTCTTTCCCGGTATGGGCTCAATGGGCTTGCTCTTGGGAAGTCCGAGCCTCTCCTGGTTCGGCTTCGGGGCTCCATCTGCTGCCGGAGGCTCGGGATTATTGCTGTGCAAATGTTTGGGGGAGATGTTGGCAGGCCCGTAGTGCCGCTTCAGGAATGCAAGCACCTTGTCTTCGTTCCACACGTGGATGCCGTCCTGCTCCTCATGGCAAGTCGGGCAGAGGTCCGGGCTGGGCCACTGGGTCTTGGGAAAGAGAGGGTCTTCACTCATTGCCCCTACAGAGAGGACATAACACTGTTATTGATCATGAACAAGGGTGGGACGATACAAGCATTTCATTCCACGATAATCCTGGCCAAAATTATCATTATTTTCTCCCGATTAATAACAATCCCAATAACAATTCTGGTTTCTAGCACAATTTTCTTGTGCATTTAAAAAGCCACCACAATAAAATAATATCAATGAAGGTTTTGAATAATGAATACTATAACATGTACATCTCTAAATTTATATGGTTTCCAGCTTCACTGATAATGCAATGCAGAGGATGTTAAGTGGCATTTAGTGAGATGTGCTCCACCAGTTAAAAACAAGCAGTCAGGAACACTTCGGTGCTAGAGCTTTCTCATGTCATTCATCTGAGGATCCGGGGTGAAAATATATTTAATTTCTTACCAGTACAGACCTGTGGGTGCATGCCCTTCCGTGCACATTTTATGTAATTTATTAGCTAATGGTAGGCTTATTTGATGTGTTGATTCATAATAAATGTATAGTTCATTATAACAGCTCACGTTATGTTGTGTAGATAATATTGTGCAGATCATGCAGCTAGACACAAGGTCATTTTGCACAAATGATATTATATTTGGCTTCTCTCGTTAGTTTCAGAAGGAAAGCTTTAACAATTAGTCTACAATACAAACAAAATTATAATTAGAAGATCCAAAGAGATGTATAATAATGTATATCCTAAATCATATTTTCTACACATTGCAGTTTGTTTTCTCTGCATGCGTTTCTCCTAACTGCATGTCTTCTAGGATAACTATCATTTGATCTAAACATTGTTTCAACTGCTTATTTTCCGTGCTAATGTAACAAACAGGTATTTGCATATACCGGGAAGTGGAGACGTGATCAGAAGCTTTTTTTGTAGGCTACTAAGTATCGTGGTTAGACAAGAAATAATCTAAAGGAATTGGAAAACTACACCGATCAGCCATAACATTATGCCTAATATTGGGATGGTCCCCCTTTTTTCCATCAGAACAGCCCTAACCCGTTGAGGCATGGACTTTACTAGACCTCTGAAGGTGTGCTGTGGTATCTGGCACCAAGACGTTAGCAGCAGTTCCTTTTAGTCTTGGCCGGGTGCATTATCCTGCTGAAAGAGGCCAATGCCATCAGGGAATATCATTGCCATGAAAGGGGGCACATGGTCTGCTACAATGCAGACAATGTATGAGCTTTCAGCAGTGGAAGTCTCAGCATGGGCACCCTGACTGGTCTGTGGCTACGCAGCCCCACACGCAACAAACTGTGATGCACTGTGGGTTCTGACACCTTTCTGTCAGTACCAGCATAAACTTTTTCAGCAATCTGAGCTACAATAGCTTATCTGTTTGATTGGACCACATCCCAGCCTTCGCTGCCCACGTGCATCTGTGAGTCTTGGCCGCCTATGACCCTGACGGCGGTTTACTGATTTTCCTTATCTTTCTTTCTTTGGACCACATTTGATAGGTACCGACCACTGCAGAACGGGAGCATCCCACAAGGGCTGCAGTTCTGAAGATGATCTGACACAATCATCTAGCCATCAGAATCTGGCCCTTGGCAAAGACGTTCAGATCCTAACACTTGCCCATTTTCCCTGCTACTAACACATCAACTTTAAGGACAGAATGTTCACTTACTGCCAAAATCTACCACCCACTGACAGGTGCCATGAAAACGAGATTATCAGTGTTATTCAGTTCACCAGTAAGTGGTCATAATTTTATGGCTGATCGGTGAATATCCTATTATAATGGGTCGCAATAAAGATAGGGACATACACTACAACTAAACAACAAAAGTTTGGGGTAACCTGTCATTGTTCTTAAAATATCCTTGTTTTCCACAAAAACAAACATGAAATGAGGTTAAATAGGAAATATAGCAACATTTATAGGAAATAGTCATTGACAATTTAAGATGTTTTCATTGAAATACAAACTGTATTTCAAACTTTACAATACATTGAGGTTATCTGTAGATGTCACCACACTCCCTGAAGCACCTCTCATAACTTGGAATGGCTGGATGGGCACTCCTTATGTCAAGCTGCTTCCACAACAGCTCGAAAGTGTTAAGATCTGGTGACTGTGCCAGCAACTCCATTATAGACAGAATACCAGCTGACTGCTTCTTCCATATATACACTGCTCAAAAAAATTAAGGGAACACGTAATCATCACAGTATAGCACCAAGTCAAATAAACTTCAGGAATATTAATCTGTCCAGTTTGGAAGCATTGACAATTGTGAATCCAAGTCACCTGTTTTGGTGCAAATGAAAGTGACAACAGGTGCACTGGAGAGGCAACAGCAAGACAAACCCCCAAAAAAGGAATGGTTTTTCAGGTTGTGCCCACAGCCAGGAATCACTTACAGAGTCCTGACTGATTCTTCTCTAGTTTTGCATTTTGGTAGTGTCCTTGTCACTGCTGGTAGCAAGAAGCGTTACTGGCAGCCCATACAGATTGCACAGGCAGTCCAGTTCCTCCAGGATTGCACATCCATACATGCCAATGTAAGGGTTACTGTCTCCCAGTAGTCTCAAGAGCATGGAGGAGATATCAGAAGATGGACTAACACACAAGGTGAGCAGGACAAGGCAGCAGAAGGGCATCAACTCAGCAAACTGAATCTGCTCCTTTATGCTAAGAAAATGAAGAGCACTTCCGGAGCCCTACAAAATGACCAACGGGCTACTGGGGTTCATGTTTCTGACAAAACTATCACAAACAGACTTTATGAGGGCTGACTCCATGAGGGTCCTTTAGTGGGACCTATGCCCAAGACCCAGCGACATGCAGCTAGATTGGAATTCGTCAGAGATCACCATAAATGGCAAGACTACCATTAGTGCCCCGTTCCCTTCCCAGATGAGAGCAGATTCGCACGTCACAGACGTGAAAGAGTCTGGAGATGCCGTGGCGAACATTATGCTTCCTGTAAAGTCATCCAGCATGACTGGTTTACGGGTGGCTCAGTGGCGGTCTGGGGAGGCATGTCCTTGGAGGGTCGCATAAACCTCCCCATTGATGCCACTGACTGGCCCTCATATTCCTCAGACCCGATCCAATTGAGAACCTTATGTATCGGTGCCTCTGCTGTCACCCAGTAGCACCACAGACTGTCCAGGAGCTGACTGACGCCCTGATCCAGGTCTGGGTGGAGATCCCCCCCCAAGACACCATCCACCATCTCATCTGGAGCATGCCCAGATGTTGTTGCGAGTGCATACAGGCATGTGGGGGCCATACACACTACCGAGTCTCATAATGAATTGCTGTGATGAAATTCATGCAAGTTGGAACAGCCTGTGACTTCAATTGTTTACTTTTATTTTCAGGTTTGAAGTTTGAATCCAGCCCTCAATCAAGTGGCAATTTTGGTATCTTTTGACCATTATTATGTGATTTTGCTCAACAAATTACACAATGCATAGTAAAGATTTTGATCTATTAATATATTGATCTTGATAATATTTAATTCATCAAGATCCGATGTGTGATCTAAAAGTTCCCTTCATTTTTATGAGTGTAGTTCTTGCATAGTCAGGAGCTAGGCTTTGGGTCATTGTCCTGTTGGAGGAGGAAATTGGGTCCAATCAAGTGCCGTTTACAAGATATGACATAGGGTTGCATAATGGAGTGATAGCCTTCCTTCTTCAAGATCCCTTTTACCTTGTACAAATCTTCCACTTCACCACCACCAAAGCACCCCTAGACAATCACATTGCATCCACCATCCTTGAAAGTTGGCGTCAAGCACTCCTCCAACATCTTTCAATTTGGTCTGTGTCTGACGAATGTTCTTTGTGACCTAAACACCTCAAACTTAAATGTGTCTGTCTGTAACACCTTTTCAAGAACATTGCACAAATGAGAGACCTTGTATTAAAAACAGATGCAGAAAAATGAATCCATGCTTTTGTTACTTCTTGATCAGATCATTGCAATGCTCTCTTTCCAGTTACCCTAATAAATCAATAAATATACATCAATGCTGCTAGAATACTAACTAGAACTACAAAATTTGAACACATTTCTCCAGTACTAGCCTCTTTACACGGGCAGCCGGAAGGCAATGTAGGAATTTCACGATGTCCATGGCTGTCGTTGCCCCTCGCTCTGGCTGTGATGCCCGAAAAATCATGGTCTACCCTACGGCCACCATGGCGTTTGTTTGTAGTTCGCAACTGAGAACCACCACAAGAATGGACTACATACAGGTAAGCAAGCTAGCTAGTTATCGATACCTGACCTATTTAGGTGAACTGAATCAAACCTCATAAACAAATCCGAAATTTGAGTGGGAGGACACACCGGAAAGCTTTTTGAGAGCTCAGAGAATTTATGTTAGGTTTGACATTCCTCGACATGGCAGTGTTTGTGGTGAAAGATTTAAAAAAATGATAACTTGCTCTGCACACAAATAAGCCACTATATGTTTACTTAAGTCATACCAGAATTGGTGACTCAAGTCGCAGATTTGGACACAAGTCACAGTTAAGTCACCAATCAATTGAATTGAGATTTGACTTGGACTTATAGTCTTTGGAATTGTGCCTTGGAAGTTAATTATAGAATAGCTAAAACGAAGGAAAGAAAACTGCCTTCACATTTTGTTCTGGCCTGTAGCTCAACCAATTCAAGTTGAAAGACACCTAGGCAACGTTCGTGACAGTGCATCTGTACCATTCGTAATAGCATTTGGAGATTTATTACATTAAGTGAGAAGCCTATTGATAGATCGCTGTCAAGAATTGGGCCTGTTTCTAATCTTTGCCAGCTAATTAGTTACAATAGCAACTAATTAGCCAACACATATTACCATACAGACCACAAAGAGCTGTTAGCGCATTGTTAACCAAAGTAAAATAGTCAGAAAATGTGGCTAATGGGAGATAAAATAGTAGACAGAATAGACCCCAGCCTCGACATGCTCGTACTTCAATTAAACATTAAATGCAGGTTAGATATGATAAATTAAAACGCAACTGCGTTGGTGCGGCCTGCGGCCCTGGTTCGACAGTGTCAACTCTTGGGGGGTGGGGGGGCACTGTGGTTTAGCATCCACACTGAGTCTGGAAATGCTGACAGTGTTTATTTTTTTTCTTGTTTTCTATGTTGCAGAGAGCAAAGGCGAAAAAGACTAAGCCGTCTGCCCAGAATACTGCTACCCCTCTGAGGCCTGAGCTCCTGCTACCCATATTGACCCCCTTGGGCTTTGAATGTTATCGTTTTCCCCTTTTGGTCCTAGTTTGTTTCCCTGCGCCTCCACATCAGGCCTCTTTGTTCTCCACACATAAGATAATGTTAGGCTCCTGGCTAATTAGCCCTAACATAACATAACTGTCAATAGATGCAATTTCAAGCATATGATCATTCATTTTTATGTGGAAAAAACATATCAGTTATAATTTAAAATATAATATTGAAAAAGTGAATTGTTTTATGTCATGCATGTTTTTTTCTTATCAACAATTGAAGTTGTTTATTTGTAAACTCCAAATCCTCTTATTTCATTTGATGGCCTTTGGGCCCTGGTATGTGCCCTAAACATTTTTGTGACCCCGAAGGCTAAATGGCCTTGCCCCTAAAATGACCAAACGTAATTTGACAATTGACTCAAACGCTGTTTCATGGACTGTTGTGGGTAATTCATTATTTCTCAATCAATTAAGCAGGTAAAAGGTCTGTGTGATGGTAAGGTGACAGGCAGCTCCGTCATCTCCCGCTTTTCCCGGTTTCCCATTGTTCATGAACTCATCCCAGACTCCTTCATTGTCTTGTCCCCTCCTCTCCACCACTACACAAACATGACAGTCTGGATTTAATTCCAGGTGTGGTATTTGCATTTGGAAGCTGTTGCTGTGGACCCACAACATGCAGTCAACGGAGCTCTCAATGCAAGTGAAACAGGCCACCCTTAGGCTGCAAAAAAAATAAAAAATCTGAGAGCTAGTAGGAACTTTAGGGAGTGGCCAAATCAACATTTTGGTAAATGCTGACAAAAAAAGAATGCGCTGGTGAGCTCTGCAACACAAAAAAGTCTGGACGTCAATGGAAAACAACAGCGGTGGATCGTTATCCCTGGTCAGGAAAAACCCTTCACCTTAAGGGGTGAATAACACTCCCCAAGAGGTAGGCACATCTTTATCCAAGTCTACCATAAAGACAAGACTTCATGATAACAAATACAGAGGGTTCACCACAACATGCCAACCATTCATAAGCCTCAAATAGAAAGGCCAGATTTGACTTTGCCAAAAAACATTTAAAAATGCCAGTTCTGGAACAGCTTTTCTTAGTTTCATAATTTGGACAGATGAAACTAAGATTAACCTGTACCAGAATGATGGGAAGAAAAAGTATGGAGAACACATGGAATGGCTCATGAACCGAACCATACCACATCATCTGTAAAACACAGTGGAGGCAGTGTGATGACATGGGCATGCATGGGTTCCAATGGCACTGAGTCACTAGTGCACTGATGATGACAGAAGCAGCCGGATGAATTCTGAAGTGTATGGGGACATATCTGCTCAGATTCAGACAAATTCAATGAAGTTGATTGGACAGTGCTTCACTTTGCAGATGGACAATGAATCAAAACAAACTGTATAAGCAAACCAGGAGATAAGGCAAAGAGGTGGAATATTCTGCAATGGCTGATCTCAACCTGACCGAGCATGCATTTCACACAGGCCTGGACAAGAAATACAAAGGAGGAAACCCAGCGTTTAGTGTTGTCCATGCATTCCAAACTTCAAGCAGTCATTGCAAAGGATTCTTGACAAAGTATTAAACATTTATATTTTATTCATGTAATGTGTACACTTACATTTGAGACCCTGAAATAAGGGGACAGTGTATGGGTGCAATCCCTAAACGTTTCATCTAATACTTTTGTTCAAGACCTTGAATAAAAGCTGAAAGTCTACACTTCAACTGCATCTCAGTTGTTTAATTTCAAATCCATTTTGGTGGCATACAGAGTTTTTTGTCAGTGTCCAAATATTTCCAGACTTTACTATAGATTTGTATTCACGTCTAACGCAGCCATAAAGGTAGCTTAGAGGATTTGCTGAATAAAATTGAACGGCGCCACAAAGGTTCACTCAAAGTTGGATTCTTAAGATTAATTTGAGTGTAAAATCAAGCAGATAAACAATGACATTTTTTTCACAACCATAACCTAGAATGCCAATAATTCTGAAGGGCACTGTATATCAAATGGGTTCTCCAGATTAGGTTGGAAAGCACTAAATATGGCAGATTTATTGGTCATTTCCTCACCTGCGAGACGTCCGTTGACCTGGTTGTGCTTTCTCCAGAGCCATAGCACTGCCTGATCTAAGGATTTCACCTGGGACAGAGACTCCGCAGCCATCTCGTCAAAATGTTTACCGCACTCTTGACAGCCAAAGAAGTTCACAATGTACCTGCGCATTGTCTGCAGTACAGCTGTAGGATTCTCCTCCAGTCCTGGCAATACAGAAAAAAGGGGATTTGGCAAAATGAGAGACCAGTGAGCAAACTCAGCACAAAGTTGTAGGTTGCCTTATGGCCTACCAGTGGCAACCACTAGGATCTGTGCATTGAGGCTTACGTTTAAAAACAAACCAATGATTGTGGTAATCATGATGTCCGCAGCATGCATACCTGTGTTGGCCAGTGCGTCAGGCCGCCTGGCCGCCTGAACTGTAAGCACATGAAACAGGGTCCATAAGGAACAGGGATAGCCCCTAAGTCCCACTCTGCTGCCTTGGCAACCGACCCACTGCAGCTGGTTACTCAGGAACATTCCAGAAATCTGAAATTGTTCAGACAAATAGCCAGACAAACTTAGATATTTTTTCACCCTTCTACATTAATTTGTATTTGACAGATCAGCTCCAAAAAGACATGATGTGAAGAGGTTGAACAAAATAAGTAAAAAAGACAAAAACCTGAAAACTAAATTTAACTAGTGTGTCCCGTTATATATAGCCCTTTGCTTGTTGTAGCCAAAACAATAGAGCAGAAAGAGACTCAATTGCCTGGCTGCCCCGGCCTTTAAAACAGTTATGACATACAGTGGGGCAAAAAAGTATTTAGTCAGTCACCAATTGTGCAAGTTCTCCCACTTAAAAAGATGAGAGGCCTGTCATTTTCATTATAGGCACGCTTCAACTATGAGAGACAAAATGAGAAAAGAAAATAAGGAAAATCACATTGTAGAATTTTTAATGAATATATTGGTAAATTATGGTGTAAAATGAGTATTTGGTCAATAACAAAAGTTCATCTCAATACTTTGTTGTATACCCTTTGTTGGCAATGACAGAGGTCAAACGTTTTCTGTAAGTCTTCACAGGGTTTTCACACACTGTTGCTGGTATTTTGGCCCATTCCTCCATGCAGATCTCTAGAGCAGTGATGTTTTTGGGCTGTCGCTGGGCAACACGGACTTTCAACTCCCTCCAAAGATTTTCTATGGGATTGAGATCTGGTGACTGGCTAGGCCACTCCAGGACCTTGAAATGCTTCTTACGAAGCCACTCCTTCGTTGCCCGGGCGGTGTGTTTGGGATCATTGTCATGCTGAAAGACCCAGCCACGTTTCATCTTCAATGCCCTTGCTGAAAATCTCACGATACATGGCCCCATTCATTCTTTCCTTTATACGGATCAGTCGTCCTGACCCCTTTGCAGAAAAACAGCCCCAAAGCATGATGTTTCCACCCCCATGCTTCACAGTAGGTATGGTGTTCTTTGGATGCAACTCAGCATTCTATCTCCTCCAAACACGACAAGTTGAGTTTTTACCAAAAAGTTATATTTTGGTTTTATCTGACCATGTGACATTCTCCCAATCCTCTTCTGGATCATCCAAATGCTTTCTAGCAAACCTCAGACAGGCCTGGACATGTCCTGTGTTAAGCAGGGAGACATGTCTGGCACTGCAGGATTTGAGTCCCTGGCGGCGTAGTGTGTTACTGATGGTAGCCTTTGTTACTTTGGTACCATCTCTCTGCAGGTCATTCACTAGGTCCCCCCGTGTGTTTCTGGGATTTTTGCTCACCAATGTGATCATTTTGACCCCATGGGGTGAGAGCTTGTGTGGAGCCCCGGATCGAGGGAGATTATCAGTGGTCTTGTATGTCTTCAATTTTCTTATAATTGCACCCACAGTTGATTTCTTCACACCAAGCTGCTTACCTATTGCAGATTCAGTCTTCCCAGCCTGGTGCAGGTCTACAATTTTGTTTCTGGTGTCCTTTGACAGCTCTTTGGTCTTGGCCATAGTGGAGTTTGGAGTGTGACTGTTAGAGGTTGTGGACAGGTGTCTTTTATACTGATAACTAATTCAAACAGGTGCCATTAATAAAGGGAACGAGTGGAGGACAGAGGAGCCTCTTAACGAAGAAGTTACAAGTCTGTGAGAGCCAGAAATCTTGCTTGTTTGTAGGTGACCAAATTCTTATTTTACCGAGGAATTCACCAATAAATTCATTAAAGACCCTACAATGTGATTCTCTGGATTTGTTTTCTCATTTTGTCTCTCATAGTTGAAGTGTACCTATGATGACAATTACAGGCCTCTCTCATCTTTGTACGTGGGAGAACTTGCATAATTGGTGGCTGACTAAATACTCTTTTGCCCCACTGTAAACAAAAAAATTACAGTATTAATAACTTAGGTAATATTGTTATACAGTATTTATGACAGCCCTAAATATACCAATCAGCTCTAAAACAATGCAATCGGTTCAAGATTCAACTCAATATCAAACAAGAAAGAAAGAAAGCACATACAAATAAAAACAGTGATGATTAGAATAAAAGGTCAAAAATCAGGCAAACATTATGTTAAACAACATACGTTGAATGTAGGTGTGAGCAAAGTGTGTGAATGTGTAAGACAACCCACATTTTATTTACCTATTGTGATACAATGTTACAGAAGAGCAAAATCCTAATGCCTCAGAGTGGTAGGCTAAAGTATTCTGTTATTCCTCTGAAGGCAGTGTTAAGTTGTGAGCTAGATTGGAAGAGAAACACACATTTCTATATGCTCAGTATTTGCCCAACATATCTAAAAGCAAATCATATACCCTGTTGAATATATGGAGAGCACAACTACAGGACCTCCCTCCACCACATGCATTTAAAACTATTCCACATCCGGGCTAAAATAAATTCTGAGGGCTGCTGGTTTTAGATACAGCTCTGAAAAAAAATCTAAATACCAGTGCCCCTTTTTCTTTCCTTTCCCAAAAAGTTGGAAAAAAAGGTTATGAGTGAGGAACAGAAGGGTTAAAATTAAGAGACTCCTGCAAATTGAACGCTTCTGTTCCGCACTCAAAACATACCTTTTCAACTTTTTTGGAATGGAAAGAAAAAGAGCTGAGCTGTATTGCCTATTGTTGCATAGTGAAATCTAATTACTGTCTTTGCTTTCTTTTCTTTCACCGAAAATCTCAGCTCTCAATTTCTTGATGTACAAATTGTGATTATAGCAGGAACTCATTGCAATAACTGCGGCAGATCAGGGAGAGTTGAAATTCAAGACATTCCTCAAAGCAAACTGCCATTTCACACGGCTCGCTCAACCAGGTTTTAGCTGGTAGCTCCGCAGCACAGAACACTCAGCTGTTGTGGGAGATGATCGGTTATGCAGAAGACTCAGCTTCTAAAGCTGGAATTATTTATAACTCTTTAATTAGCCTATGAAGGCCAAGTTCACAAATTGTTCCACTAGACCTCCGGTGCATTTGGGTGGATATATCTGAGAAAAAGATTATACTGGTATCAACATATTCAACTTTTCATCTGTGAATGGAAAACTCAATCGAATTGGATCAGAACTGTATTTTTTTAAAAATATTCTATTCAGTATCGAGGTAGTAAAACCTGACACTTGTGGACAAGTCATGACTTCTTAGACAGCAAACAATTTTATGAAAGTATATTGCAATTGAATGAGTATAATAAAAATACATTTTCCTAGCAGTTACCAATAAGTCTCTATTGACATAAAATCTGCATAAAAACAGCTCTCTAATACGCACTCTAATTTATTATGCATTTAACTGCATTGTGATCAGGTTATATATCTTGATTAACTCCATTTTATCTGTATATATACCAATACAATTTCTATTTTGTCATTTAAAAAATGTCCACCATACAAAATCATGTACTAATGGGTATTTGGGGAAAGACATTTGAAATAATGAAATTCACTAATAGTCCATTGTCATCTTTGCAATCATTCTCTTATTTTCATCTCGTCCTTGTTTACTGCGGCAAAGCCCAAAAACATTGGCTTTAATTTCAAGAAAGGCACAAATCTGAAAACTTTGCAATATTGCTCAATGACAGATTTCTGCTGCATTCCGACAAAACCCCTTGGTATGCATCCATCTAAGCAGTAAACTAGCTACCATATTCCTCCTTTTAGTCTCACAGTCATATGACACAATAAAAAAACTTAATGAAAAGTTAGTCACCCATTTACAGTTATACCATATCAGGCTATACGATATTAAAACCCATCATATAACATTTGCAAGATTCCGAAGCTAAACTATAATGCCAAAAGTATGTGGACACCACTAATAATTACTGAGTTCAGGTGTTTCAGCCACACCCATTGCTCCAAGGTGCATAAAATCCAGCACATAACCATGACATTTCCATAGACAAACATTGGAGGTATGAGTTGTACTGAAGAGCTCATTGACTTGAAACATGGTACTATCATCGAATGCCACCTCAGCCGCAGGTCAGTTCATAACATTTCTGCCTCTTTAGATCTGCCCCGGTCAACTATAAGTGCTATAATTGTCAAGTGCAAGCATCCAGGAACAACAACAATCCAGCCACAAAGTGGTACACCATGCAAACTCACAGCACAGGGCCGCTGAGTGCTGAAGCGCATCACATACCTTTGGAGAATAACACATACATACTTTAGTTCATCTGTTATGTTCAGCACATTTCTCCTGAGGCTAAACCTTGGAAGCCATGTCTGGCACCACTGGCCTTGGATCTGTGTATATTTGTTGACTCAGTCACATAAGTTAAAACCAGTTAGGACAGTGACAGGTTTTGTTTTAACTGTAATTAGACACATTAACAATGTTAAATAAATGTCATATTCAGTACTGGCCTGGGAACACCTCAGGATCCGCCAGTCAAAGCTGGCAAATGTAGCCTGGGTAAGCTTGGGGTCCCCTGCTGGAACTGCTGCCCCCGCGACCCGATAAGCGGATGAAGATTATGATATTCAGCACTTTGTTACAAATCTCTCGCATTCAATGACTGCTTGAAGTCTGCGACCCATAGCCAGGTCCGTACTACAGCCATCTTCAGTTCCTAATAATAACGTCAGCCAGCAAAATATAAAATCACCAGATCATAGATCAAACCTGTGCACCATACACATAGGCGGCTAGTAAACAGATGTGTAGCTAGCGAAGTTAGTTCATGTTTGCGAGCTATACTCAGACAAAGTCGGGTCATTTAAATACAGATCAAAAGTACCATAGCAACCCCCAGAACACACAACCTTAGTCTGCAAAAATCAAATTCTAATATGCTTGAATGCCAATCAATATAATATCTTTTTAATAATTATTCTGCATTTACATTATATAAATAATTACATCACTATGCCTAGCCAGGCATGAAACCTGGATGTTTTACATTGCCTGTTTTAGCTTTTTTTATAGCCCATAGCCAAAACCCGACCATAGAAAAATGATTTACCATTGAAATATGCATTTATTCCCAATTTGTTTAACAAAATGTTTATTGGACAGTCCAAAGGCAGTAAGCTACAATCCTAGTTGAATCTTCCCTATTTTACTATTTTCCCATTAGCTAGTCTATATATTAATCTGTCATATTACAAAATATGACACCACTTGCATCAAGTGTGCATTTGACAACGGTGTTCTCCCGATGAGCAAGAGCAACCTAATGAACGCATTGCAGCACTTGTAATGTGAATTATTTAGTCAGAGTTAATGAGCATTTAAGCAAAATATGGTTTAATCTGCCTTGTGTTTAAACATGGTAGTATGGAATCACTGGTGAATGCAATGTATTTTTCTGGCCTATCATCCCACAATCATCCCAAAGTCTGTGTTGAACGATCCTCGGGATGATGTTAATTTCGAGGCCTAGCAATAATGCTCAATCTAAACTAGCAACAATTTAAAAAAAGAGTAGGACGGGCCATATGATCAATATGGGTGTGCGTATTGAATAATAGAGACAATACATACAAAATAATATTCCAATACACATTGAATGTACATGGAAAACAGAGTATTTGGAATGTTCATGTGTTATCAGTATGATCAGATTTTTTCTCCACTTGATGACTGTCATCACTGTGTTTCATAGTATATCTAATGCTTTGGAAATTCTTTTGTACCCTTCTCCTGACTGATATCTTTCAAAATAGCGATCCCTCTGATGCTTTGGAAGTTCTCTGCAGACCATGGTTTCTGCTCTGAGATGCAGCTAAGAAAATGTCGGGAACAGCTGAAATTTATTAGTGATTAATCAGGGTCACTTTAAATGATGGTGTGTAATTTGATTTGGTTACTTCTGAACAAAGCCAAATACCCAGTCATAAGAGGGTGTGCACACTTATGCAACCAGGTAATTGTAAGGTTTCTATTTTTCATTTTCCTCCCTTGAAGAGTTCAATTTGTCAATTGAACTGTTCACATTATAGTTCACATTAAAAGTGGAAAAAAGTTCTGACATGATTTATCTTTGTCTGATTCGTTTACATCACAAAATGTGTAGACTCTTTATATCCACTGTTTGTAGATAGCTGTGATTATAGCAGAGCTGAACTCGGGAGGAAGGTACAAGGGCCATATCTTCAGTTAGTAGGTCCAGATCTGGTGAATAAGGTATTGAAAGTACGGCAACATCTGAGCCACAGCAAGAGTTAATCATAATGTAGACCCCTCTGAACCATTACGCAGAGCTGACTCAGAAGTTCTGTCCTGAAAGATAGAAAAAACAGCTGGGGCGATGGCTGAGTCAGGCACCATAGGATCCAACAATGTCTTTACAAATGCACATCGGCACGATCTACGTTGGATACCAGCACGTTGGCCTCTCCTCTTTATCCTCCATCAATGCATTGGTAAACAACTTGGCGGCAGAACAAAATTATCATAGCAAGCGCTCATGTTAGTAGTTTCAAAGTCTGCATTCAACTATTAATGAATTTCCAAAAGTGCACGATAAACAAAAATATGCTATCAATCCTAAATTCTATAACCCAAACATCATTGCTGAATTACGGCAACTAAATTGGCAGCTCAATGTTATCTATAGGGCTGCAACAATGACACTTTAGTTGACGAATAACCGACAGACAAATAATTGCAATTAATAATTTAATAGTCTATATTGTTAATTTTATAACACTATTTTTGTGTCTTAAACCTAATAATCTTGTAATAATACACATAAGCCTTATGAAGTAGTAATGTATTGACAATGAACATTGGAAATGTATTCATAAATAAATAACATTTCTGTATTCCATTTCATCTTTGTAAACAAAAATTGCACAGGGCAGATTACATAAATAATAACTTGAATACATGGCTAAAACAGACCAAATTTACATAACTCAAAACCACAGACTATCCTGCTCCTCATTGGCGAGGTAAATTGCAGAAAAGTAACACTAACACAAACACTAACTCTGGCTTAAAGCAACATCCACTTGGGTCACAATGTTGCCGGCCATACTGAACATTCTCTCAGAAGCAGTACTTGTTGAACAAATGCACATGAACTTTCTTGCCGATGTTGCCATTAAAGAGAATCTTGCTTGGATTTTGCGCCATCACATCAGAGGATCCGCTGACGAATCCTGCAGGTACTGTGTCAGTTCAGAATCTGCATGCGCTCTTTTAGGTACAGCATGGGGAGCATTTTGGGTTATTTTGTTCAGTAGCCGGTCGCACAGTCTTTGGTGGAGGAGGTGCAGATCCATTTTCTGCCACAGCTCTGTTACAGTCCTCACCTTCATCACGGTTGCCTCCTTCCTTCCTCATCTGCATCAACTCCTTTAAAAGCTTTTCGCTGGTATCATCCACGAGCTATTCATCCCCTATGTTTGCCCTATACCTTGGATTGTGGAATGTAGCCTTCCCTCAGGAGGTTTGCTTGGGGTCTGTGGATAGGAGCGCTCCCTTTAGAAGGTATGACAATAACTAAACAACATCTAATGGAATAAATTACTGCTCATGCACAGAAAGTGTACAGTTATGAATGAATTATGTTTATAAATGTTTTAAATAAATAACTCACCAGAACTAGATTGTGTTGGGGTAGATTGGCCTTTGTGTTGGGGTAGTCTGGGCATTTCTCAAGTCTCTTCTTTTTCCAGCTCAATATAAAAATGTTGACCAGACTCCTACACAGTCCCAAGGCACGGGGTGTGCGTTCTTTTCACTTGTTATGGCATTTGTGACAGCCAAATGAAGATTAAGACCAAAGCAATTTAGCCATGATAAGCAGGTTAACAAATTGCTGCCACAATGGCGATTGTTCAGAACCTCTGGCTGTTAAGTATGGAAGGCCAAAGTGTTCACATCGTCTTATTCTGAATGGGCTTTTTTTTTTGATGCCGTTGAAGACTAGTGTTTGGGTGTCATTTAGAAGCGGTAATTTAGCCTCGTTTCCTCTAAACAGGCATTGAAAACATGTAAATTGTCACTGAAAACATCTATAATGCATTTACTGGCGAAGAAAACCCTTGTTATGGCTGTTCTTCACGTGCTTTTTACATGTGTAATGTATACCACCAAACACATGTTCAGAACGCCTGTATTGGCAGATCCAACACGTGTCCTGAACACCAGTAATGGCCACCCAAACGCGCATTCAGAACGCCTTTAATTGTGGCAAAAAACGGCGACTTCAATGTATATTATTAGAACTCCTTCTATTTAATTAAATGACACATTTTGGTGTCAATTAGGATAGCATTTACGAATGTGCATTTCAGTTTTTAAATGTATATTTCATAAGGATCTAGAGCTTTTTATAAAAGTATATTGGCTAGACCAGCACATGCAATGCATTAATAGATGCTGGAATATTGTTCATACCTAGGCAATTTTATCTGCATGAAGTTGCCCCCTACCCAACACATCAGCAAAATGTTTTGTTTGTGCTGCATCATTATTTTCAATATTAGATATTTAACTATATGCGCTGACATCACTCAGCCTCCCAACATGCTCCAAATGCTTCTTAGTTTGTGACCCGTTTGTGCTGTTAAATGTTTTATTAGTGCTCCTACATAAGGTACTTTTCTTCTGGATAGTACATTGGCTTTAATCTCTTTCCACTATAGCTATGTCATTACTTCTTCAACTGTATCAATAAAGACATTTGCACAAATGGAACACAAATGACTGAGTCTATTTTGAGTGAATTTGGAGCAAGTTGGGGGACTGATTGACCTCAGAATGATATCTAAAAACATATTTATGACAAAAATCAAACAGCAGCACAAATGCAGTACAAGCAATAATAAGTATTTTACCTCAAAACTAAGGCAAAATAGTTTTTTTCACAATCACTCAAAACAGGCCCAATTATTTGTGCTCCCATTGTGCTGATAAAGCTTTGTTTTTGCGACTGCCTTTATTACTGATAATAACATAGCAATAGTGAAATGTGTAAAGCCAGTGCAATATCCAGTAGGAACTATATACCAAAAAACTTAGCTGCACAAAGAAAAACTTTTAGCGGCACTAACGAATGAACCAATTTTGAGTATGTTTGAGGGCTGAGTGACGTCATCGCCTATAATTAAATGTCTAATAGTAAAAATACTGATGCAGCACAAATGAAAACCTTTCAACAGCACAAATGGGAGCACAAACAGCACAATTTTGTTTGAATTTGGAATAGGTTGGGGGAGCTGAGTGACCTATAAAATATTTGTTTACATCTATAAAATGACTGAACTTCAACAGCACAAACCAACACAAACGAATAGGAAACAATTGAGCCTATTTTGCTTTGAGTGTGGGGCCAACCTCATGCATGTCCTTTTCTATAGCATATTAAGTAAATGCATAACCTAGAAGATTTTCCAGTTATGTTGCTTTTGAATATTGTTCGATTTTTATTCTAGCAAACCTATGGAACTGTACTCAGTTTTAAAAGTCAGGTGTGCATATCTAATAAAACTGTTCAGCCATGTCCAAACGTTTCTCCTTCAATCAGTACTACTACACCTAGGAAACTACCACTGCATAGTGTAGGCCACTTTAAATGATGGATGATGTATAATTACTTCTATGTAACATTAGTTTGAATGTGACTGGTTAATTTTGAATGCAGCCACAACCCCATTTCTAAGAGGGTGTGCTCACTTACGCAACCAGGTTATTGTTTTTATTTTTCCCCTCCAAGATTTCAGTTTGTTTTTCAATTGCATTGTTCACATTATAGGACACATTAAAAGGTGAAAAATTTTCTGACATGATTTATCTTTGTCTCATTGTTTTACATCACCAAAAGGGGTGTGTAGACTTTTTATATCCACTGTATGATGCATGCATGTAATCTATTTAAGTGTTTGGCTATATTTATAAATTCTTGTTGATAATTCGCAGCACATAAGTTCATTTCTGTTGATACATGAGAAGCTTTTTGAACATATAAATGAAGGCATTGAAATATCAAATATTTGCAGAAATTCTTTTGTTGTTGGGGTAATACTATAAGTGTGAAAAGGAAGGTCAGTGACCAAAAGTACAACATATTTTATAGATGCATTTAATGTGATTAGGAATCTATTGAAAATACCAACTTCAGGTGAAAATTTTAACCAAGCTATATTATGAAAATATTTTATGAATATAACAAAAGAATAGGTCAGCCTCTGAGAGCAGCAGTGAAGGAACACACCAGATACGATTGTAGATCTCTAGTTCATATAAACATTGAGATATTAAAACACGATTCAGGGTACATTCACTTGAAATCAGTGAAATAAAAACAATTCTAATAAATCTACTTTGGGCAATGTTGGTCAGCCAACAAGTAAACAAATTTTATATCAACTGGATTTGAATGAATTGATAAAAACAAAAACTAGAGACATCAGATTCTGAAACAATTAACAGCTTTAACACACATCTAAAAAATGATATGTTTGTTTCAAAAAATTAAAACTGTCTTTACACCAGTTGCTCATTTGCAAGGAAATGTAATGTTTTACACATTTTCGATCAAGCAAACATTGAAATTAAAATGCTGCACTACCATCAAATAAACAAATGCAAGGAGACCTGTATTCATAATAATGATCTAATAATTATATAAGTATATACGTAATTCAATTATTTTATAGCCTTATCGAAAGCGAGAAGAGGAAGTAATTTCTAGCAGGCCCAATGAAATAAGGTAAATAATGTTTTTTTAGTATTGACATGACATTAAATAATTACATTCATTAATTATTGGAGAAACATTTGACTTAATGTTAACACTTACAATTGGTATTAATAAAAATATAGCATATAAGCCAGCTAGTAGTAGCCTAGGTGAACTAGTAACGGTTGAGGGGAAGATTTAGGCAAGGCGGGGCAAACTTATGAGCCTCTCACATGAATAGTAAATATGGTAAGGAAACACAGATGTTTAAAAAAAAAAAAAAGTTATCCCTTTTTCAATGGCAACTTAACAGGAATATACTGGGATGAGCTACTACAAAATGTTAAATGTCATACAGTGGGGAGATAAAAAACATTTGCTTAACATTTCAGCAGCATATCTATTCATACATTGCCACAATAATGTGTTCTAAACTGGCATTTGGAGTGTCATTACAGGTGTTCTGAAAGGATCTGGAAGTGGTGAGATTAAGAGATTAGAACAGGGATGTGTCCAGTCTTCCTTTGGATGGTTATATCAACAGGTGACACTAGACAACAGAGCATAGGTGCACATTTGACCACTTGCTACCGTTCCCTTATATGAAGTTATCATATAGGCCTTGTAATTCCACTGAAACAATGCAAAATAATAAACATTATCATAGAATAGCATTTAGGCTACCCTTACCCTATTTAACTAATGTGTTAAATATCAGACACTTTTCAAGTTCTGAATGTTCAGAATCATTTTCACTATCCTCGCTCTCCATAATAATTTATTCCACTTCTTTCGCCGTTTTGCAATTTATTTATTCTCTAAACAATTGCTTATAGCAACGAAATAAGTCTTCAATGCAATCCAAGTGCATAATGACTTTATTGGGAGCATGATGAATGTGAAGCGCCTCCCATGGCGCGCTCAATCGCTCTTTCTCTCTCTCGGGTAGGCATTCCATTGATGGTTTTACCACAGTTTGTGATTGGTGTATGTAGATTTCAAAACAACGGAATAAGAGCAAGTATAATTAGTTAGGGCTGATGCTGAAATCCTGAAGGATGACTTTTGTTGTGGATTTGTGATCACGATTGTGGAGCTTCCGCTAAACAATCAAACCTCTAACTTCGAATTACAAATGAAAATGTTTGACCTAGATGCGCTGGTGCGTCATCTAGAAGTTCTGCGATTGCGGGCTGCTGGTTGACCAAAGTGTACAAACGATAGTTACTGGGTATGAAACTCCAGTTATGAGTGGAGCTCCGCCCCGTAGAGGGGCTTTGCTCCTAGTTGATTACCCCGCCGCGAATGCGGCCATCACTGAAAATGTAAATGCACTATGGCTCGGCCAATTAGGGCACACCTGCCCCTATATAACCGAGTGGACCCTACACTCTGCCACCCAAACATTTCTTCAGTAAGAAACATTTGGGGGCCGGCTGGGGACAAAGTCTAGGGGGCTCCGCTCCACTCATATAACTATTGTTATATGTAGTGATGCTCCGCCCCCTAGAGGGGCTTTGCTCCTAGTGGTTTACGGCAGAGCGAGCAATGCAGCACCCACCATCTGGGAAACCTCTGTGATCTCTGCCGCGGACAGGGTTGACACGCCCATGGTGAGTCTCGAGATTGTTGCCAACAGCAGCGCCGTGTTGTTGGCCGCCGCGACCGTCTGCGCCCCCAGCATAAAGGTCTTGTCCCACAGCTGAGCCGAGAAACAGTCTTTCAGCGTGGGCAGCACAGGTTTTTGCTGCGCCATTGCTGGTTCCAATACAGGAACAACTGAGCCAATGGCCACTGTCTTTCCTGCCACCCTGGTATAAGGCAGATAAGCCTTCACAGGCGCCTTCGCCATCAGAGGAGCCTGCCACGCGTATTCCGCAAGGCCGGGCAGACTGGGAGCCTCCGGGTCAGGCTCCCTCACACACTCCGCCCAAGCACCGCCGGCCATCAGGTCGACCTCCTTGGGGGGCAGGAGGGGAGGTAAGGGGAGCCACAGCCTCAAAGCCACCCTCTCAACCAATCCGATAAAATCATATCTGAGAGGGCTGAGTGGCAGGGGCCACCCAAGGGGGAAGCAAGGCTGGGTCATTGTAAGGGATTGGCGGACTGTAGATGGTTCTTCATTCGCCTCATTCAAATAATTGGGCTCACCTCTTATTTGGCTTTAACCCGCGTCGTGCAGCCTCCGCGGATGATGACTAGTTGTGTAAGTGTATTAATTGATACTGAATGATTATTATATTTTACTTACCGGTTAGCGGCTAATTCCAATGTAGCGATTGACGTAATGTTTGTTTACCTACGTGCATCACAGCCTACGTAAGAAAAACACCAGGTTGCACCAAAATGGTGGCCGTTACGCACTCCATGTAATGGAGTTTAGTGCATCTGCTGTTCCTTAGTCTATTCTTTGTTGTCCAATCGCTAACAACGTTTTGCTAGGTCATCTGATGCCTGGCTTCCAATAGCAATTCAGATAAGGTCTCCCAGGGAATCACATGGCCTATGGCACGACCTCAAATCCAGTGGCTCCTCCTTACCCAAGCTGCAGTCCATGGAGTATCAACAAAGACTTGTGTCATGTTCACTGCATCGCTTTCATTCCGAAAAAGGACATTATAGATCAACGTTTTATACTAGATTTGAACGGGCAAAAGTATTTAGAATATGATAATTTGTATGGAAACAGTATCTGGATGCAATGCGTAAGCGTAATGGCCAGACACTCCAACAGCTCAGAGACGTGAACCATTCACATATGAAGTAAGTACAATGATATTTATGAACAATGGTATCCCAGATCATCCTTTGTATATAAAAAAAATGTAAAAATATTATTATTTTGACATGGTATGGGGATGTTATTGGTTTTCATGGAAAAACATGGTACGGATAGAAAAAAAGTAATTTACTATGTATATAACTGCAAAATACTGATCTCGTGCTTCCCTCTAGTGGCCGTTAGGTGTATTGCGGTATAACTGGAGGAATGTAATGTCGAGGAACTTACTTTTATTGGGGTGTCTATATTTGATCTTCTATTATTTATTTTATTCATTTATTTCAGCCTAAAACACTGTAATATCACTATAAAGACATTGAAATATCAGAAAATAACTATCTCACAAAACTTCATACATATTTGAAAAATAAATTAGCATACACTATTGCAAAAATGTGTGTCGTAAAACTTTTTTTGCCATTCTAAGAGATGGGGTTTCAAAAGTGTCAAAAAATTAT
Organism: Esox niger; assembly: GCA_016801105.1. NCBI lineage: Eukaryota > Metazoa > Chordata > Actinopteri > Esociformes > Esocidae > Esox > Esox niger. The sequence continues at coordinate 7,778 of JACXGJ010002037.1, read as the reverse complement.
TACTTTTTTAAAATAAAATAGCCAAAAGGTTTGTGATCACAATAAGCACGCTGTGGATCAGATTGTTTGCTAAATTACTTAAATGTAAAGCATAAAAATAAAGACAGTGCATTTATGTTAGTTTCGAGACAATTAAGATGCCATTACCCGTCCCCTCTCTTTTTGTGTTACGAACCCATGCAGAGACTGGATGAGCAGAGTTCTGCTACAAGAAGCTAAACAATATAAAAAGTGAGATGGTACAAACCATTGAAGTGGACCAGTGGATTATGCTTTGGCCCAAACTACAAGACAACAACATTACTAGAAACAAAATGAAAGAATGAGCATTTAAGAGTTATCATGCCTTTGCGCAGAATGAATGTAAATTCGGACATTCTTTTCAATAGATCAATAAATCTAGCAGGTATTTTTTGTTATCCCAATTCGATACCAAAGGTTCTGAACTCCATTTTAAAACACATTTGGTAGTATTGATTGTACCAAAGAATAATTGCACAAGTCACAAAATTGCCAAAGCTTAGCAAAAAGAACAGATCTTCATGCTGATTGCAACACATCAACGCGCTTATCTCAAAAACTTGCGTTGGTTGAAAATAACCGCCAGAGTTATGGACTAGAGATGGGCACTGGACAAGATTTTACTATATGAATAGTTTGTGTAATTATCCAAAAAGTATTCAGTTAACCGAAATACATGTTTTTAAAAACTACAGTTACAACATGAGCGCTAACATTTAAAGTGTTAAGGAGTCGGTGTCATTGTCATGTTACAGTGCCTCAACGACTCTCCTTGTTAGAGAGGAGCGACCGTGCCTCTGGAGGAAACCCTGTGGTCAGAAAGCAAAACTCGGCCACAGAACTTAGATATGAATTAACACATAACATTGAGTTTATAGGATGGAAGAGTCTAGAGAATCTAGTTAGCTAAACTAGCCAGCTATATGCTTGACTCATTGTTTTCTGCATTCTTAAACTCCTTTCGATTCCACAGCTAAATTTTACATAGCGTTTTGTGGCCACATTTCTTCTGTAGATAACATTCATTCAGTAAATATTCCAACTTCCCTTGTGTTAGTTAACTTTTATTCACTTGCTAACAATTGCGTAATTCTGAATGACTGGACCCCAACACATTACTATTGCTTTGATTGACGATTGTAAACAAAAACACGTGTGAAGGAGCGCATGTAATAAAAACAACTTAAAATGTATACATGTTTCATATGTCATGGTAGATCTTTATACACCGATCAGCCATAACATTATGACTACCTGCATTTTGTGTAGGTCCCCGTTTTGCCTCCAAAACAGCCCTAACCCATCGAGGCATGGACTCCAATAGACCTCTGAAGGTGTGCTGTGGTATCTGGCACCAAGACATTAGCAGTAGATCCTTTGAGGTGGGGCCTCCATGGATCGGACCTGATTCTTCAGCACATCCCGCAGATGCTTGATTGGATTGAGATCTGGGGAATTGAGGCCAAGCCAACACCTTGAACTCTTTGTTGTGGTCCCCAAACCATTCCTGAACCATTTTTGCTTTGTGGCAGGGCACATTATCCTGCTGAACGAGGCTAATGCCATCAGGGAATACAGTTGCCATGAAAGGGTGCCCGTGGTCTGCAACAACGCTCAGGTAGGTGGTACGTGTCAAAGTAACATCCACATGAATGGCAGGACCCCAGCTTTCCTCCTTCTCATAGTGCATCCTGGTGCCATATGTTCTCCACATAAGGGACCCACACGTCACCCACGTGATGTAAATGAAAATGTGATTCATCAGACTTTCTTCGTCCAATGCTCTGTGGTCCAGTTGTGATGCTCACGTGCCCATTGTAGGCACTTTCGACAGTGGTCACAGGGTTAGCATGGGCACCCTGACTGGTCTGCCGCTACCTTCTATCAGTATCAGCATTCATGTTTTCAGCAATTTCAGCTACAGTAGCTAGTCTATTGGATGGGAACATGCGAACCAGTCTTCGCTCCGCTCATGCATCAGTGAGCCATTCGCTGGTTCACTGCTTTTGCTTCCTTGGACTACTTTTGATAGGTACTGACTGAGATTATAACCGTAAACCGAAACTAAAATAGAACCGAAAGGAAACTGTGATAAGGGAACTAGGCCTACATATCCCAGAGGAAACATTCTTTCAACACGGACTATGCATTGCCCCATTTTGCTTAGTCGCAATCAAGCATGTCGGCCGCAAATGTTACAGCAAAGGGTGGGATTATTTTCAGTACATATCATTGCCCAACAAAACTAAGTGTCTTGTCCTCAAAGGATCTCAAGTTTGTGGCCTACTGATAAAAGGAACAAGAAACCAGGCAAGCCTAGTTCAAATAGTCACAATGATGTATAAATTTGTTTTATTGCGGCCCAGAAATGTCACTGCTCTCAAAAGATTCTAACTAAGGTCTTCTACGTGAAAAGTGCAGTCTTTAACGACAATGCCACAGAATTACAGGTTTCAGCAGTCACTAGAAATAATTGAGCATTGTGTTAAAACTGACTAATGTTTCTTAATAAATTTACCTCCATTAGAATGAGATTTATTAACCAGGTATGGGTACACATACAAGGAACTTCAGAAAAATCCAGAAAATCACATTTTTTGATTTTCATGCAATGTGAATCCCATCTAAAATGCTCTTACTGAGGGAAGGAGGTTGTTGGCCAAGATCTCATGATACATGGCCCCTCCATCCTCCCCTCAATACCTTGCAGTCGTCCGGTCCCCTTTGCAGAAAATTATCCCCATAGAATGATGTTTCCATCTCCATGCTTCACGGTTGATTTGGTGTTCTTGGGGTTGTACTCATCCTTCTTCAAACACAGCGAGTGGAGTTTAAAATCCAAAAGCTCTATTTTTGTCCCATCAGACCACGTTACATTCTGCCATTCCTCCTCTGGATCATCCAGATGGTCATTGCCAAACTTCAGACGGGCCTGGACATGCGCTTGCTTGAGCAGGGTGACCTTGCGTGCGCTGCAGGATTTGAATCCACGACGGCGTAGTGTGTTACTAATGTTTTTTTTTGAGAATGTGGTCCCAGCTCTCTTCAGGTCATTGACCAGGTCCTGCCGCGTAGTTCTGGGTTGATCCCTCACCTTCCTCATGATCATTGATGCCCCACGAGGTAAGACCTTGCATGGAGCCCCAGACCGAGGGAGATTGACCGTCATCTTGAACTTCTTCCATTTTCTAATAATTGCGCCAACAGTTGTTGCCTTCTCACTAAGCTGCTTGCCTATAGTCCTGTAGTCCATCCCAGCCTTGTGCAGGTCTACAATTTTATCCCTGATGTCCTTACACAGCTCTCTGGACTTGGCCATTGTGGAGGGGTTGGAGTCTGTTTAATTGAGTGTGTGGACAAGTGTCTTTAATACAGGTAACGAGTTCAAACAGTTGCAGTTAATACAGGTAATGAGTGGACAACAGGAGGGCTTCTTAAAGAAAAACGAACAGGTCTGGGAGAGCCGGAATTCTTACTGGTTGGTAGGCGATCAAAAACTTGTCATGCAATGAAATGCAAATTAATTATTTAAAAATCATACAATGTGATTTTCTGGATTTTTGTTTTAGATTCCGTTTCTCACAGTTGACGTGTACCTATGGTAAAAATGACAGACCTCTACATGCTTTGTAAGTAGGAAAACCTGCAAAACCAGCAATGTAAATACTTGTTCTCCCCACTGTATGTTCATCTGGAACAGCCAGTAGAGGACAGGTCACCCTCTGACCCTAGTTCATCTGTATGTTTCTTCCAACATTTCAGCCTTCTTAGGGAGTTTTTCCTAGCCACTGAAGTTCAACACTACTGTTTGCTCCTTAGGTTGAAGGCCGGGTGTTTTGTAAAAGCACTTTGTGGCAACTACTGATGCCTTTGCAGTCCACAACTATCAGTTTCAGACGGATTGCCTGTCTCTGTCAAAGTTTGCCATCCCTGCTGAACCTAGAATCTCATCTGCAGGCATCTGGTTCAAAGAAACTGACAGACACAATGCTGAAATCTCTTCATGACAGATTTGCCTTCATCCTAAACCCACAGTCTTCAGGGTTTGATCCAACAGCAGCAGCGGCATGTTTGCTGGATCCCCCTGTTGCTTTTGTTCTACTGTCTCAGGGGATGACACCACTGAAAAGCACAGCAGAGTAATTTGTGTTTCAACTCATGGTGTAGTACAGCCAGGCTTTAAGCCCCTCTGATGGTCATGACAAAGAGAGCATTGCTGCAGCTTCAGGTGATAGCCAGCCCTCCAGCAATGTACAACAGGTTCCTCGCATCCCGTTTGGAGAGTAATCTCTAAGTGTAATTGCTCAACTGAAGAAATACCTGGAAGAGGTAGGAAATACCTGGAAGGTCGGAATGCAAGGAGAGACAGCAATCACGTTGACAGGAAAAGTGTGCTCCTGTCTCACAAGCATTTGTGGAACAATTATTTCATTGTGAGGGCACAAATAGGGCCACGATATCACTGGAGCAAAGGAGTGTGTTCTTCAAAGTCAGATATTTTAAATGAGTGATGCCATAAATTCACAGTAACACACACACACACTTGTTGTGTGCACGCAAATTGAAATTGCATGCTCCCTTACCCTAATCTTAACCCTAAACCTAACCCTAACCGTAATCTAACGCTAACCCTAACCGTAACCTCAAAGTAACATTTATGCCTAAACTTTACCCAGGTGTAATGCCTAACCTTAACCCTAAACTAAACCAACAATGCCTGGACCTTAAAGAAACCCCAATTCTTACTAAAATGAATTGCAAGTTTGACCCTAAACCTAAAGAAATGGACTGTTGCCGCATAGGGACCGGCAAAAGGTCCCCGAGTCCAATTTCTTGTGGTTTTACTATACTTATGGGGACATTTGGCTTTTTCTTCTGATATTCAGCTTGGGGTAGTTTAGCAAGTCCAAAGAAACTTCATTTTAAACTGTTGTTTATTAATAACAGAAAATGTTAGCAAATATAAACAAACCACCAGCAAAAACTAAGTTTAACCCTACTTTATACTCTTCCTTTATATTTAACAGATCACTGGTTAGTTTTGAACTCCCTCTACCTAGTTACTTAGATCTTAATTAGATACTTCCCTAAAGTGGTGAACACAGCTGAACACAGTTGAGTACTTTTACACCTCTACCTAAAACTCATCACAAATGTATTTTTATTCAGACTGAGAATGAGCTCCCTAACTCTGGGTCACAATGTCTTCAGCTGTAGTTTTGCTGGCCTTCATGCTGCTAGCCTTTCCTCCAGATCACTCAATGCCCTTTAGCTGTATAATAGGATTCAGGCCTAGCTTGTTGAACCTGTTCTGAGAATGATATGTCCGCGCAGAGCAAGGCTGTGGCAACGTTCCTATAGTACTAATTTATTAGTCAATGACTCGATGTACAAGTTCTGCATAGAGTTGTGACTTCTGTTCCCTTTGTTGTCCTTTTCCACTATGCAAAGCAGGATATTTTCATTGATGCAGTACCATTGTTAAGGACAAGCTGTTTCCTTGATAATCATCTGTATATTACAACGGGAATGCTGCAATATGCATTCAGCATGCGATCCTGAAACCATTCCCTATCAACATGACATTGGGGAAAAAAAGCAAAAACTCATAGGCTTACTAATAGTCTAACCATCCACATGGACTGTTCGCTACATTTGGTAGCAGCAATTCCAGCAATTCCTTCCAACACTATTGGCTCCACTTACTTTATCCCCCCCAAAGGAACATCTCCCTTTGTCTATGAAAGTCCAATCAGATGTGTTGTTGTTTAATTTTTTGGAGCCTTTTTTCAACTACATATTGCGCTATATTCATGATCTGGATATGCCAAGCACAAAGAACTGATTGAATAGTCAATTGAAAGGTCATACAGAAATAAGGTATGTTCTGCCAGTCAATATGTACATTCCAAAAGTCTCACATGCTACTGAAATGTAATCGATTATAAAAATGACATGACCCTTCCTTGGACCCTCCCCAAATAAAAAAAGCTTGTCCCATTTCCCTCAGTGTCTCATGTAAAATTAGTTAAAATTTCACTCCATTCAATCTCTAATACCGAAACGTTTTCCACAAATAGAACTGTTCACGCCTTAAACAGAAAATGCCTAACTGCTAGGTGCGAGCCAGTGGTTTCAGGCAAACTGTCTGTGTAACTGACTAGAAGGGAGCATAATACTGTTCTATTACAGTTTTTCACAAAAGATTTGACACATTTCTCCAAATTCCGGCAACTGCTCAACACTTTTTAATTGTTCTAAACAGACTGTAAATTTTCCTTCATTTAATAGAAGTTACAAATCACATACAGTGGGGCAAAAACATTTTTAGTCAGCCACCAAGTTCTCCCACTTAAAAAGATGAGAGGCCTGTAATTTTCATCATAGGTACAATTCAACCACACGGGGGGACCTAGTAAATGACCTGCAGAGCGATGGGACCAAAGTAACAAAGGTTACTTTGGTCCCATCAGTAACACAGTACGCCACCAGGGACTCAAATCCTGCAGTGCCAGACGTGTCTCCCTGCTCAAGCCAGGACATTTCCAGGCACGTCTGAGGTTTGCTAGAAAGCATTTGGATGATCCAGAAGAGGATTGGGAGAATGTCATATGGTCAGATGAAACCAAAATATAACTTTTGGTAAAAACTAAACTTGTCGTGTTTGGAGGAGAAAGAATGCTGAGTTGGACCCAAAGAACACCATACCTACTGTGAAACATGGGGGTGGAAACATCATGCTTTGGGGCTGTTTTTCTGCAAAGGGACCAGGATGACTGATCCGTGTAAAGGAAAGAATGTATGGGGCCATGTATCGTGGGATTTTAAGTGAAAACCTCCTTCCATCAGCAAGGGCATTGAAGATGAAACGTGGCTGGGTCTTTCAGCACGACAATGATCCCAAACACACCGCTCGGGCAATGAAGGCGTGGCTTCGTAAGAAGCATTTCAATGTCCTGGAGTGGCCTAGCCAGTCACCAGATCTCAACCCCATAGAAAATCTTTGGAGGGAGTTGAAAGTCCGTGTTGCCCAGCGTCAGCCCCAAAACATCACTGCTCTAGAGGCGATCTGAATGGAGGAATGGGCCAAAATACCAGCAACAGTGTGTGAAAATCCTTGTGTAGGCTTACAGACGTGGGTGGCCACTTACAGTAGCTCATTCAGCCAACAAAAACTGCAATATCAGGAAAAAATGATTACAGCACTTTATAGATTATTACAAAAATCACAAACTATTGTGTACCATTTTCCAAACACAACAAACAAAATTTAATTTTCAGTTGCAAATTGTTTACAATCAGCCCAAAGTTGACATCTGATGAGTTAAAAATACACACAACACAAAAAGTGTATATTTACAAAGTGTTTGAACATCAATCTTACAACAACTAGAAAAGGGGAAAAGAAAAACAGCAAAGTAGAAGAATGAGATACGGATAAGGAAGAAGTTTAAAAGTGAGAGGTGGTGGGCAGGGTAGAGGGAGAGGAACAGTTGAGGAGGTAGAATGAGATGACAGGAAAGGAGTAGAGTATAGGAAGAGGAGAGCGAGCAAGAGTTGAGGATGTAGAAGAAGCCAGAAGAGCTGAGGATGTAGGAGAAGAAGCAAGAAGTGATGAGGATGTTGAAGAAGCAAGAATAGTTGAGGATGTAGGACGAGGAGAAGAGGGAGGAATAGAGAGAGAAGAGTTGGGTAGATTGGAGTGCATTGGTATATTGGAAAGAGCAAGAGAAGAATATATAAAAAGATGGACAGAG
>JACXGJ010002036.1:37683-72180 GCA_016801105.1 Esox niger | reverse complement strand
GTTTGCAGGTAAATAAAAGTTTTACGCTGTGTACATGTAACTGGCCACAACCTATGTAACATGTTTTGTTCAGACTTTGGTCAAACTGTTTGCTTTGGTGATATTGGAATGCGACGATTTTTCAGAAATTGTCATATGAAAGAAAGTAATGTCAGACTTTGTGCTTGGAGAAGCTGTAACATTGGGTATCCAAAACGTTTTAAAGTGTCAACTCTGAATTAGGCTTTGTTGATCACCAAATTCAGTCACAGATCATCACCGTCATTATTACAAGAAACACATACGTTTGCAAAGGTACGTTTTTTGTTTTTGTTTAATACTCAACAGCTCCATCCCGATATGATCTATATTATATATAGTTGTGGCACTGTAGATTCAAACACATGCTACTATATAATACAGTATGTGTACCTTTGCCTGCCCATGTAAAGGGTATACAAACGTTAGAAACACTCCAATTTGAGAACACGTGGGACCTATTCTTCCGAGTTACGAAGTTCCGAAGATTCATTGTTATTTGTAGTGTAGTTCAATTCAACCTATTAACCATTTGTATGTCAGTCTTCACAATTTCCCTCATGTCTAACTGATAGATGTCCACAGCTTTATTTAGCACTTCACTGACGGAAAGCCAAGCAAATAGCAGCGGTCATGTCTGTAGCAACGCTCTCTGTTGAGCTAGATAAAGTCGGCATGACCTTGTTGCTGGGTAATCTTTCGTGTGAGGGAGTGAATGGTTGGCTGAACTCCATCTCGCGGAGCAGAATAAGCATCGTTGCTGGCCATAATAACAGTTGTAACAGGGCACTCAAAGATAATTTTCTTTAAAATTCGTCAGAAGTCTCCCATTATCGAGCTTGACTGTCTCGACTCCTAAGCGCTATAGCTCGTGATGTAAAGAGTGAGTAGGGTAGTAGCTCAGGGTGGAAACGTGTAGTGGTATGTTATGGGCAGGGAATTGAACGCCAGGTGGACCCCCATCCAGTCCTAGACACATCTTGATTATTATCAAAGGTCACAGGGTGCATCCGTGTACAATGTGGATTGTCAAGGCAAAGGGTCTGTTATGTACATGAATGGCCAGAATCTGCATTGGCAGAAGAACTTGGAAACGCAGAGAATGTGTTTCAGTAAACCAATTAGAAGAGAGTATGGTTTTGTAAACATGCTTTTTATTTTATCAGTGATGTAAACCTAGTAGGTGTAAGGGGGATATCTTCTTATGGATATGAATGCAGAGACTGATTTCTATACATTCACTTCATCCTCTGGTTGCATCCAGAGGTCTTCATGGTTATGAAAGCTTCCACTCACTGACTCCGCCTCCAGAATTCTGTAGAACTTAATAAGCTCATTTGTTTATTCCACGACACTGAGCATAGACGACCAGCATAAGCAATTAACTTGTAATTCATTGGAGTTGAGTGTGTGTATGTGTATTATATTTGTATAGGCAGCTGTGTGATCCACAATCAGGTGTTAGAAAGGATATTGATTCCAGTCTTGTACCGATCAGAGGTCATACGCCCACAATGCACTCTGGGTAACTCCTCCCATGGAGATGACACAGAGGTAACTACATGCGGTAAGTTCGGCCTTCATTTGTTTCTTTGAAAAATTATTTTTGTGGAAAGTTTGAAGGGTCTTGTTGTTAGCTAACGCAGTGAAACTATATTCTGAAAAAGCATCTGCTAATTTGATATTGGTTACATTTTCTGTTACCTATTCTGTTCTGTTTCCTGTTACTGAACCAAAAACTTGTAGATACAATGGATTCTACTGACAAGTATAAATAATAACTGTCCACAAACACCAACATGACAGATCTTAACGAGAGCAAGAGATTTTTGAAGCTAGAAGTTGTAGACTGTCGGCAATCACACCTGAACCACATCATCAAAGAGGAGGCTGAAGAAGTGTTTTGTATAGTAAAAGTAGAGGAAGAACAGGAGGAAAAAGTCAATGGACTTAAAGATGAAAAAGGAGTAAAAGAAGTAACAATAGAGAAAGAGGAAATTGTGAAAGAAGTAACAGTACAAATAAAAGAGGAAAAAGAATTTATAGAAGTAAAGGTAGAAGAAGAATTCAAGAAAGTAAACCAAGTAAAGAAAGAAATAAAATTGGAAGACCAGGAGGAGGGTGGTTGTTTGGTCAACAAAACAGAATACCAGGAAGAGGGTGGTTGTTTGGTCAACAAAGAAGAAGACCAGGAAGAGGGTGGTTGTCTGTTCAACAAAACAGAATACCAGGAAGAGGGTGGTTGTTTGGTCAACAAAGAAGAAGACCAGGAAGAGGGTGGTTGTCTGTTCAACAAAACAGAATACCAGGAAGAGGGTGGTTGTTTGGTCAACAAAGAAGAAGACCAGGAAGAGGGTGGTTGTTTGGTCAACAAAGAAGAAGACCAGGAAGCGGGTGGTTGTTTGGTCAACAAAGAAGAAGACCATGCAGAGTTTGGTTGTTTGGTCAACAAAGAAGAAGACCAGGAAGACGGTGGTTGTTTGGTCAACAAAGAACTCCAGGAAGGGAGTCGTTATTTGATCAACAACAAAGAAAAAGCTGTCAGGGATTCTACTCATCCTGGTAAGTACAAGAATATCCTAAAAGAACCCCATATACAATTTCTACACAAAGAAAACACTATATTTTTATTGCCAGAAATGGCTTATTGTTACAGAGCCCTAATGTATACCCTATTCCTTCAGAGCCCTAAGGTATACCCTATTCATACAGAGCCCTAATGTATACCCTATTCCTTCCGAGCCCTAAGGTATACCCTATTCATACAGAGCCCTAATGTATACCCTATTCTTACAGAGCCCTAATGTATACCCTATTCATACAGAGCCCTAAGTGATACCCTATTCCTTCCGAGCCCTAAGGTATACCCTATTCATACAGAGCCCTAATGTATACCCTATTCCTTCAGAGCCCTAAGGTATACCCTATTCATACAGAGCCCTAAGGTATACCCTATTCCTTCAGAGCCCTAAGGTATACCCTATTCCTTCAGAGCCCTAAGGTATACCCTATTCCTTCAGAGCCCTAAGGTATACCCTATTCCTTCAGAGCCCTAAGGTATATCCTATTCCTTCAGATCTCTAAGGTATACCCTATTCCTTATTTGGTTCCCACAGATGGAAGCAGCAACCAGCTGCATGCCACCAGGAAGAGCTCGTCTGCATCAGAAAAACATCGAAAGCAGAAAAAAAAAAAAAAAGGCAAACAGCCCCAGGTGTCTAAGTCTTCTGTTCTGTACTGCCATGACTGCGGGAAGAGTTTCGACAGCCGCGCCAAGCTGAACTCTCACAGGAAGATGCAACAATGCCGAATTACATACGATCCCACAGAGCGCCCATCTTATGTCTGCCCTGACTGCGGCAAGGCCTTCGGTGGCCGTCGCAACCTCAGCAAGCACAGCATGATTCACACAACAGAGAAACCACACCACTGCTCCGTCTGCGATCGGAGCTTCCTTAGACTCCAGCACCTCAAGGACCACAAGAGAACCCACAGTGGAGAGAAACCTCACTACTGCTCTGTGTGCGGGAAGGGCTTCACCAAGAGTCGTCTTCTCAGGACGCACCAGCGGCTACATGATGTCGAGGGAGCGGATGTTGAATTTGGGATAGATGCGGAGACTGCAGGGGAGGTGTTGACGCCAATGGTGCGGAAGAGAGCTCTGAGAGTCCTGGCTGGTGTGGACTACTACTACTGCACTGAGTGTGGGAAGAACTACTCCAGTTCAAGCTATCTGAAGGTTAGTAACGATATCTTACTAGCACACATAGTTATCTCAAACGTTTCTAGATCTGTCACACTGACATGCAGTTGCTAGACAAACGGTAGGTGTCGCCAAACAGCCACGTGGTATTAGACGACATTGCAGCTAGCCAGATGTGTTGTAGCAGGCGTTTAAATGCAATACAACAAAATGTGTCTGTGACAATAGCGTGAGGATTCACATTGGTTCTGTTCATTACTGTCTGTAAGTCAATAGAGAACAATTTCTCATTGTTGAGGAAGACCTGGCACTCAAATGCAAGATCCTCACGCTACAGGGGGAATTATAAAAGGGACAATTGATTTGCTCCAATAATCGTAGTAGTTGTTTAAAAGGAATTACACAAATGTTACATTTATCACAATTTTTTGACCAAACAGGACGTATCGTAGACTCTCTTTCACATGATCCTGCTGTCCTATTTCTCTGACAGGTGCATCAGCAGGCTCACAAAGGGAACAAACCTCATCAGTGTGCAGAGTGTAAGAAGTCGTTCGGAACATCAAACGCTCTGAAGGTTCACCTGCAGAGGCACTCCGGGGAGAAACCCTTCGACTGCTCCAGGTGCGGGAAGAAGTTCTCGGACCTGCGCAGCCAGCGGGCCCACCAGAGCATCCACAACGGAGAAAAACCGTACGTCTGCCATGTCTGTGGGAAAGGCTTTGTTTGGCAGGTGAGCCTGCAGCGACACCTGGGTTCACACAGCAACAGTGGAGTAGCAATCGTAGAGTGATGTATTTAGAATCCAGTGGGTTTTCACTCCAAACCACAGGAGGGTGGATCTACAAGTACAGGGTTGGAGTAAAAACGTATAGGAGGGTGGATCTGCAGGAACAGGATTGATATTATACCCACCGTTCGCATGTATTTTGTCATGTATTTATTCTAGGTCCCATGTTGGATTCCTTTTACGCTTGGAGGTTTTATTTCATTTATTATTTTACAGTATTATTATATAGTACGGCAATATCAGTTACAGTGCTGGTGCAGTTTAAGTGCTTTATTCTGGTCTTAACTTTGATTGGTGAATTTTCAAAATACAGTTATCTGTCGGAAAAGATGGTAGCTTTGTATTGACCCATAATGCCACGTTCTTTGCTAGAAGGATCCTTTAGATTGGCTGATTATGGCCGTGGTTGTTGGAACCTCCGGTCCTTACGAACTGGTAGAACATGAGCAGCGTTCCATTCTTTTGGGATAACAGTCTGAGAGTCAGACTGGAAATATAGGCCACTGACCAGCAATAAATGGTGCTTCATATATATGCCAGTAAACCAGACTCTGGATTATCTAACCCCAGTGGATTTTATTGTAATTATAGCAATGCATGGCTTTGAGGAGTTCATTTACTGCTAACCTGTGAAAAAAACAGTTGTCATAGTTTTCCCAGAGACTCTGTAGAATTTCAGCAACTCCACCTTGCTCTGTCCAATGAGAGAACAGATGTTTTTTCAGACCTATTGCCAGCTAAAATGAACTATTGATTAAATGTATCAATAATAGCATCTTTATACAGCATTTCCTGTGTATTTTTATCCAGACTAACCATACATCATTGGTCTTTGATATGGGAAGGTTGTTATTTGGACAAATATTATTAAGTCACATTATGAAACACATGACATTTTTTATGAAAATATATATATATATATATTCAGTATATACATGTTTCTATACAAATAGTTTGTAATGGACCACAATGTATTTTTAAATAGATATTTTCTCAATGTAATTTGCATAATTATGCTAATGATGACTCAATATCTTTAAATAACCAAATGTAATACCTGGGCCTGTGATGTTCATGTAACTCCTTAAGATTGCTTGGTATAAAATGAGTGAGTGAGATATTACAGAATCAATTTCAAAGACTGCTGCTCCACTCTTGTCTCCTGTAGCTAATTTCAAAACGTCTTGACCCGATAAGTAGAAAAAGACCAGGCTGTATGAAGTCATTGGATTATGTTTCTTGCTGATGTTATGTTGGCTAGTTCTGTTCCTTTCACATGAATCCTCATGAACAGCTGAACAGAGCTGAACTCTCCACGATAAGCTAGTGTGTGTTTTCATTAAGTGTTATTCATTATGGCACCTGACCTAAACATGTTTTAATCCAACTGTAAAGGAAATACTGTAATCTTTCCAGTCTGTTATTGGAGTGTTTAATAAAGATTTGTAGCCGGAATGTGAAATACGAGTCATTATTATTATTATTTTTAATAATTTATTAACAAAATATTATTTAGATGTATGCGCTCAATACTGTTTCTCTGATGAAGAGTATAGATGAAATTACATTAATGTAAACGCAAATAAATACAGGATTTGATAGTTTCGTACTATTGCCTCGGTTACTTTTATTCTGGAATTTCGTAACCGTAAAGTACCTGCGTTAAGTTGGCCCCCAACCCGGCAAAATGGGCCTAATCGTTTGTGCTGATTTGTGTCGTGAGAACTTTAGTTTTTGCTGCTAGTCTTTCTGAGGTCACTCAGACCCCTAACATGCTACAAATTCTCCCCATACCGTTTGTGATGCTGCTATATATTTGACGTTTCATTTAGTCGAAGTCACCAGAACCTCAACCTGCTCCAAATTGGCTCATTCGTTTGAGCTGGTAAAAGTTTAGCACCCGAAAATTCCCACCACGGCCTCGTCCCTCTAAAGATTAAATCAGGGAATAAACAAATCTAGATAATATATATTTTGGTAGTGGAAAATGAAACTTTTTCTTCTGACAAATGGCGTATTAATTCTGAAATGCCTTGCCCCGGAAGTGCTTTTACCGTTCCCTGGTTCCAGATAACTGAGCAAAAAAAAAAATGGAGAACAACAAGTATACCACGGAAGCCCAGTTTTTGACCCAAAAATTAAAATGTGGGGAGTTTAAAATAGTTAAAAACATGGCACGAGTAAAGTCAGACGTATGGGATGATTTTGGAGTTATCGTTGACGCTGAGAAACAACATGTGGATGGATTCGTAGCCTGCAAAATGTGCAAGCGCGTTTTCACCTATCAGAGTAAACGAACAGGGACTTCCAGCTTGAAAAAACACATTGAGAGATGCCCGGTAAGACTGCTATTGACCGCAGAATTACGGGATGAAAGATAAAACTAGGATCTTAAAAGGCCCAACACTCTTTTATAGGCTATGTTTAGGTACAGGGTAGACCGAGTTGCTAGCCAACTCCATTCCGTTAGGTTTCGAGGTATAAGGAATCCCTAATGGTGTTTAAAGCAGGGTTTGCTCGATAGATCAATCTTTGTGAAGAGTGGGTAAATTAACTCTGGTGTGTGTATGGTGGACACAGGACTGCAGTATTTCTTAATGTGCTTATCGACGTGTTAACGATCTGGGGCTTATTGTGAAAACATGTTCAGGCACAATTAACTCTATCGAATCTAGATTCATATTTTTTTGTTATGTTGCCAGGTAAGAACAGATTATTCTTTACACGAGAACCTAGCAACAATTATAGTCAACTGTCTTCCTCTGGGAAAGATTTGACACAAGTTGCACTTTCACATATATCCTTCAGTATTTTCCAAAACGTTGTTGAACTGTACTTGTTCAGTGACTAAATTGATTCTAATCAGTAGATGCTATAGATGGATCAGTAGAAGTAACTCAACCAAAACTAAACTCATAGATTTTCTAATTCAAATGACTAAATCCAGTTTTGGGGGTGTTACCTTCCCTCAAGTGGATGTGTCAACATGCACGATAGAAGCTTCATTTGTATTTGGTTTATTCTGTTAGACATCGATGTTGTGATTTGGCTTTCTGATGTCATAACGCAGGAATCCCCACTTGGCAGATGACGCACAACAAAGGCTCCTGACTAGTTCTGCTATGCATTCCTTCCTTAGCAGTGTCATTCCGCCAATTCATCTTTATGGCTCCATTTCCATTCTTTTTGTTAGCTGTCCCAATTTTCTTTCCAGAACTTCAATGATGGAAAGCTGATAAAGAAATATCCAAACCCTACAGAAGCAGGGGGTGTGAATGTGTCGCCCTGCAGGGAACCTCCAAATAAAAGGTATCAAACTAGTTCATTAGTCCTGCAAGGACCACAGTTGAGTCAAAGTTCCTGCTATCAAACTGTCGTTGATCCCTCCCTGATTGACAGACGATCTGCAAATTAAACATTTTGGTTGACTTTGCACACTTACTGTAGCCGGGAACAAACTATATATCCTTCTTCATTATGTGTTGCTTTCTTTTATAGGCAAATGTTTGATGCACCTCAAGGTACTACGGTTAATCCAGCACAACGCAGGTCAGAAGTTACTGGCCCACAATGCACTGCAGTCGACTCCTCCCATGGAGATGACACGGATGGGACTGAAACGAGTAAGTTAGACCTTTTAATTAATTCTTTGAGAACTTCCTCTGGTGGAAAGTGTGGAGGATCTCTCTTTCTGCTGCTGTTTAAATGTTTCTGATTCTGTTTCTTTACGCTGAACACAAACCAACAGACACAACGGATTCCACCTACAGTTACAGGTTATTGCCACCCACAAACACCAACTACAGAGACCCCAACTACAGATACAGGCTGTTGAAGGTGGAAATAGTGGACTGCTGGCAAACGCCGCACCTAAACATCATCATCAAAGAGGAGGAGGAGGAGGAGGAAGAGGAGTGTTCTTTCATCGTGAAAGTAGGGGAGGAAGAAAAGGAGGACAACACTGATGCAGTAAAAGAAGAAGACGATGACGACCAGGAGGAGGAGGAGGAGGGTGGTGTTGTGGTGAAAGAAGAAGAAGAGGAAGAAGCCATTGGGGGTTTGACTCGTCCCGGTAAAGTACAGATAATTTATACGTCCCGGTTTCTCTGTGTCCCTGTAGTGTAGCTTGGTCAGAAATGGGGTTGTAATGGGAATAGGATGCCAGATGAGATTCATCCAATATTATATCTGTTGATGGTTTCATCAGGGTTATTCTTTTTACTTTCCCACAGATCTGTTGATGGTTTGTTCTGGGTTAAACTCTACTGTTCCCACAGATCTGTTGATGGTTTGTTCTGGGTTAAACTCTACTGTTCCCACAGATCTGTTGATGGTTTGTTCTGGGTTATACTCTTTACTTCGTTCCCACAGACCTGTTGATGGTTTGTTCAGGGTTATACTCTTCACTGTTCCCACAGACCTGTTGATGGTTTGTTCGGGGTTATACTCTTCACTGTTCCCACAGATCTGTTGATGGTTTAGTCGGGGTTATACTCTTTGCTTTGTTCCCACAGATCTGTAGATGGTTTGTTCTGGGTTAAACTCTACTGTTCCCACAGACCTGTTGATGGTTTGTTCGGGGTTATACTCTTTGCTTTGTTCCCACAGACCTGTTGATGGTTTGTTCGGGGTTATACTCTTTGCTTTGTTCCCACAGACCTGTTGATGGTTTGTTCGGGGTTATACTCTTTGCTTTGTTCCCACAGACCTGTTGATGGTTTGTTCAGGGTTATACTCTTTACTTCGTTCCCACAGATGGAACTAGCAGCCGGTGGACTGTCGCCGGCCGGAGGTGCTACGCATCGGAAGAGACACCCCCTCCTCAGAAGTCTCAGCACACTGTCCTGTATTGCCCTGACTGCGGGAAGAGTTTCGTCAGCCTCGGCATGCTGAACTCCCACAGCCGAATCCACCGACGCAGAGTCGTCAACGCCACCACGGACGAGCAGTCTCACGACTGCCCCGACTGCAGCAACACCGTGGCTGGCGACCTCAACAAGCAAGGCTCCATCACCCAAACGGAGAGGACACACCACTGCTCTCAGTGTTGCCGGAGGTTCCTGCGACTCCAGCACCTCAAGGACCACGAGATGACTCACACCGGGGAGAAACCCTACACCTGCCCTGCCTGCGGAAAAGGCTTTGCCTGGCAAGTGAGTCTACGTAGACACAAACGTGCACACTGCCTTAGTGGAGGTGGGATCATCGAAGTACATGTAGAATAATACTATACTGTATTACTGTATATCCCATAGAATCGGACTGCGTTCTGTTCGGCCCGTGGTAGGTAATAACATTTTGTGGGGAAGTAAAACATAACCCACCAGCCCACTCTTATACGTCTGAATCCGATTTTAAATTATTTGGACATTATTTTCATGGACCTACTGTATGAATGTGTTCTCTGGACTGCAAATTACAAAAGTGTCCGTCCATTTAATTTTTAAAATCCTGAGGTGGCCCCCCCAAGCTAAAAGGTTTGCCCCCCCCCCCGCCTTAGGCCAGTACTGTACTGTAACGTCCGGTAGAATAATACTCCACTGTATTATGTCATACAAGAATGCCGTATTGAATTAGTTGGTTTCCACATCAACCCTAATCTATCTGAGGTCATCTAAGAATTAGCTGTTTTGGAATTGGAATCACCTGTTTTCCGCTAAGTATATTTACACAACCCGAGTTGGGTGTAAATGTGCCGCTGGTCGTAGATCACGCAGTGATTGGAAAACACAATAGTGACAGACTTCAAGAAAGTCAGGTTAGTTTCGACTGTGGTTGAAGCAAAGACCTACAAGAGGGTGCCACCAGCTTCAGAGTTGGAGTTAAAAGTGAATTTCTCCAGGACGTCAAATGGGGTTTTCTCCAGGAACCGGGTGGAACGAACATTTTTTAATATCCCTTTTGTTTACCAAACGTACATTTTAACTAAACCTTCTGCCACTGATCCTGGCCCTTTTCATGGAAGTAATGTTATGAGATCAAATCAGATCCAAATAGGATCCCGTACATAGACATAATAGGTGACTTGTAATTATATATACAGTATATATGTGATGTTTATATAAACAACAGAATCCATCCATTTTAAAATCCACATTTCCTCAGTGTTCACTGTATAATTGTGCTACTGGTGACTGCTGAATATTTTAAGAACAAAATGCATTGACTAGAAACCTAAATTAATGGCTGAGATACGAAATTATGAAAATAAAACAGGATGTCGCACTCCACTCTGATTTCTCTGATTTATTTCATATTTAAACACATCATATCAGGGTTTTTTCCCTCTGTCCAGGATATATTTAAGCAGCTTTTTCATTTGCAACACATTTTGCTCCACACAGGCTAGGTTCTGTCTTCCTGTGTAGCACAACGGTCTAAAAGTCTGAACAGGGCGTCTATGTCTGTAGGTCTGTCGATTCAGTGTTTGACTGCAGTTGTCAACAGTTAGAAAGAGATTTGTTCCTGAGGCAGGTCAGTTTATCCAGAGTGTACACTCCTGTGTCTGTTACTGATCTTGTGACATACACATCTTCTCCCACTGGTCTGAAACTGTCATTTTGTATTGTATCCCTGAGTTTATAGGTTTGTGTGCGCGCTTCCTTGTATGTGACTAAGTCTTTTTTTTTTCTTTTTTTTTACTCATGTTCTGTGTGTTAAACCAATAAAAAACGGTCAAGTTTTAATCACCAGCTCCATGAGGTCAGTTTATAAAGAACATGAAATGAAACAGCTGGGAGCAGTGTTTCAATTATAACATTGTCTTGTTGTTAAGTGGGAAGTGACTCACCTGTCTTAGTCCAATTCAATCTTGTTCCTTTGGAAATCAACATAGACGGACTGAACAACAGGGCTTTAGATCTTTTTGTCAGGCAGAGATCTGGCATTTGGTCTAGAGGTGGTGTCAAGCCATAACAGTATCTGTTTTTTTATAATCTTATTAATGGATATTTGCATTTCTTTTCAACATTTACAGTGTTATTAAGTGTTGACCCAAACATCTGAAGTAAAGGCAGAAAAAACACAGGTGTGTAGAAATGACAGGCAGTTACCTAACCAGGTAAATGGAGGGCAACTTCTTAACTCCAACAACAGCCTGGCAGGTTTACTCCTCCCCAGGGAGACCCCCTTGGCCTCAGTGGGATTAGAACCAGGGCCCCTTCAGATGCTAGTCTGATGACATCACCACTGGAACATCCAGATATGTTTGCCTCAAATTGTTGCAAAAACCAACAATGAGAAAATGCTAAACGTTGACAATGTTTGACAAGTTTTAACAATTCTCATGTTCATTTTTCCTGTTTTCTTGCCTTATGACCTGGAGTTAAAATGGGGATTGTATCTTTTGATTTACACAACATGCCTACCACTTTGAAGATGCAAAATATTTTTTCTTGTGAAACAAACTGAAAACTTGCGTAACTATTCGCTCCCACAAAGTCAATACTTGGTAGAGCAAACATTCCAGTAGTTACAGCTGCAAGTCTCTTAGGGTGTGTCTCTATATGATTGGCACATCGAGACACTGGCATTTTTGTCCATTCTTCAAGGTAAAACTGCTCCACTTCCTTCAGGTTGAATGGGTTCTGTTGGTGTACAGTCATCTATAAGTCATACAACTGATTCTAAGTTGGATTGAGGTCTGGCCTTTGACTAAGCTTTTCTAAGACATGTTAAACCACTCAAGTGTTGCTTCAGCAGCGTGCTTAGGATCATTGCTCTGCAGGAGGTGAACCTCGGTCCCAGTCTCAAGTCTGTGGTAGACTGAAACAGAGTTCTCCCAAAAATTGCCCTGTATTGTGTGCCAACCATCATTCCTTCAATTCTGACCAGTTTCCCAATCCCTGCCAATGAAAAATATCCCCACAGCATGTTGCTGCCACCACCTTGCTTCACTGTTGGGATGGTGAGAGGCATTGGGTTTGTGCTGGACATGATTACCAAAAATCGCTATTTTAGTCTAATCTGACCAGAGTACCTTCTATATGTTTAGGAAGAGTCCCACATGCCTGTTGTTGAACACCAAAGTTGTTTTACGCAATGTCTTGTTTCTGTCCAGCTCTGTGGAGCGAATGGCATAAAGTGGTCCTGTGGACAGATACTCAAGTCTTTGCTGTGGAGCATTGCAGCTCCTTCAGGGTTATATTTGGTCTCTACTTTGTCTCCCTGATTAAAGCCCTCCTTGCCTGGACTGTCAGTTTTGGTGGGTGGCTCTGTTTTGGCTGTTTTTTTGCAGTGCCATATTACTTCCATTTTTAATAATGGATTCTATGGTGCTTCGTGGGATGTTCAAAGATTTCAAGATTTTTTTATTTGCCACAAATTATCTTTAGAGCTGTCTGGAGAGCTCCTTGGTCTTTTGGTACCGCTTGCTTGGTGGTGTTGCAGACTCTGGGGCCTTTCAGAACAGGTGAATACTGAGATCATTTAACTATTTATGTGACTTCTGACGGCAATTGGTTGCACCAGATCTTATTGAGAGGCTTCAGAGCAAAGTGGTGAATGTATATACATGCACCACTTCTCAGTTTGTATTTTCAAAAATATTTTTGAAACAAGTGATTTTTTTCACTTCATCAATTTGGAATAATGTGTGTATGTCCATTACATGAATCCCAAATACATTTCAATTACAGGTTGTAATGCAACAATATAGGAAAACTTCCAAGGGAGATGAATACTTTGGCAAGGCACTGTATATCCCCACTGATTGATACTGCCTAATATATCTTGTCACCATTAAAAATGACTGTCCACATCATACACACTCACAACATTAGTATGTTATGCCTCTTAACAACTTCTACAATTTCTTAACATTTATTCAAATCCATGTTTTACTTCTGCAACTTAAAACAAGTCTAGCAATTAGCTGACCCTTGATTTCACAGGTGTCAAGCTGGTTCCACAGAGGGCCAAGTGTCTGCAAGTTTTCACTATCACCTGGTACTTGATTGATTAATTAGGTCCCTAATTGGTTAGTTTCAAACCTCACCTGGTTGCTTAGGTTTGAACTGGGAACCAATTTATAGGAAAAACCAAAAGCCTGCAGACACTGCCCTCCGTGGAACCAGGTTGACACCCCTGGTCTATCGGATTGTGACAGCTTTTGTGGTACATTGTAACCAGGTATTAAGTGTGGCTTAGTTGTGATTATAATTTAGAATGTAGAACAGTTTACAATGTAGAGAAAATGTAGGATACTCACCTATTGTTAGCTTCATGTAATTTACACGTTAAGAGAAACATTTAAAACTATTCCCTTAAACAATCTGAATGTCTCTTCAATTGACAGAAAATCTAACTTTTGATTTTCAGTGTAATAAGTTCTGTATGATTGTTATTATCAGTGGATCGACTACTCAACAGACATTTGATTTTGTAGCGTATTTAGCGCTGTGATTAGGAATTGAGCTAATGCTACAATTGAGCTAATACTGGCAAACAAAATAGTGGCTCACTATGCGGCCCAAGGCCAAAGCTTAAAAAAAACTGCAAGCTGTCAGTAGTTTTTCATTTTTCTATAATTGTTTTTACAATGGTGAATCATTCCAGTGATGTCTTCAGCGACACCACTGACAAGGACCAATAAAACTCATGCACTGTCCACTTAAAAAAAAAAAAGAGAAGTTTGACATTAAAGCACATCACAATCCTACATCATGTGAGGTGGAGTAAAGCATGTCCTCGTCCTCTATGTTGTTGAGACCGCTGCGCGTCGTGCTGTGGTCCGGGTTGAACCGCATGTGCTCCTTCAGCTGCTTTAGCTTATAGTAACTCTTCCCACAGTCAAAGCAGAAGAAGGGTTTCTCCCCAGTGTGGATCCTCTGGTGGTTCTTCAGCTCCGATGAAGTGATGAAACGCTTGTCACAGTCTAAGCAGGGGTAAGGCCTCTCTCCAGTGTGGGTCCTGAGATGTACCTTTTAAAGTAAAGACAAAAATCAATAGAAATGTTTTTTAGGTTGTTCTTAGATCTAGGCCGAGCGCTGCTCGTTTTCATTTTAACCCTCTGATCAGGGACTAACTCAGACCACAGGAAACAGAATAAAGCAGCAGTGCTCTGGCTACTGAGTCCTGTTGTTGAGAAAACCCTGAATAAGAACTGATGTATATTGTAAATAGAACATGTTGTATTTTACTCTATATCTGAAGACGTAACATTTTTGTTACCACGGACCTTTAAGGTCCCGTGAGCCCGGAAGGTTTTGCCACACTGGGAACATGTATAAGGCTTCTCATTGGAGTGGATCCTCTCGTGGAGCTTGAGGTTCCACAGTTGCCTGAAGGACTTGCCACAGTCGGAACAACTGTGAGGCTTCTCCTGGCTGTGGATTTTCTCATGGACCCTGTGAGATTAGGGAACAGTTGTAAAGTTTCTCCTGGCTGAAGATCTTCCAGCCTACGTCAGTAATCGATTTCTGTGGTGAACTTAGTTTTTCCTAATTGCTGACACACAACATGGGCTCATCGTGTCAAAACTCCAAACAAGAGAAAACTAGATAACGCTTGGAGATAAATATCTCTCTTCTATTTCGAAATGGCATTCTGCAATCAAAACTGAACAATTCTTATTCAAAAGGTAATTTTTGGATAAATAGAAAACACACACATGCACATTATACACTTGGCAGAAACAACACACTGGTGAACTGTATTCAAAACACTTTGTACTTTGTAGACCTTTTTCATTAACCTCATTCAGGCGTCTGTGAAAGACAGTGAATCAACTCACATGTCGATAAACACAAAAAGAGAATGGTTGTGTAAAGGTTGGGGAGGATGTTTTATGGATCTTGCCTTCTATTAGGGTCTGGCCACATCCCCTCGCCCACATCCCCTCGCCCACATCCCCTCGCCCACATCCCCTCGCCCACATCGACATCACCTCATCGACATCACCTCATCGACATCACCTCATCCCCTCATCCACATCATAAGCAATGTCCTCCCTGGCCAGGCAACGGGGAAAATATTGTGTTGCGTGTATCCAACCGGGGATGGTCCCCACCTCAATGTCTCCCGCCTCCTCCAGTGCTTGCAGAAGGAGGACATGTGATTGGTGGTCAGACAGTCCCCAACGCCAAGCCTGACTGAATTCCACAGACGGATTGAGAAATCGGGAGTAAGGGGGCAGGTACAGAATTGTGAAATTAGTCTCTGACCAGAGAAGCCCGGTGGAAACTAACATTATCCCAGAAGACAACCACCATGGGCTGTTCTGGGCTGCCCTCGGCTGCTCTGGGCTGCCCTCGGATGCTCTGTGTGACTGTAGTATGCAGGGCATCCAGAAAGGTTAGCATGTGTGTAGTATTGTAGGGCCCTGGGGTGGCATGGTGATGTAGAACTCCCTGACCAATAACGGGGGCACACAGTGGTGTTTCCCCCACGTTGCCCAGGGACATTCACAAAGGCTTTTTCCTAGGACATTGCGGCCCCGACGCCTGGTTGTAGCCAGACTGAATCCAGCTTCATCAATGGAAATGAACTTGGGCAGCTGTGCTGCATCACCAGGACTGTTTGTAAAAGAAAATGTATACAGTGACACGTCAATACGGTGTCCCCCAAAACACAGCAGTATAACATCCCCAGCAAGGGAGGTGCCCTCCAACCAATGGGGGCACCTGGGTAGTACGTATTTCTGCAGTGTAAACAGGACAATCTGCCTTCACTGTATTACAGTGACACTTGCACACGGTCACAGCGAAGGTCTTGGACTCCGACGCTGTTCCTCTGAAATGGAACCCTGTACAGATGCTTCCTGCTGAGTTTGTGTTCACGCGGCCCAGTCACGGTTGATGTTCTGGAAGGTGGTTTGATCTGCAAAGATTTGCTCTGGTAGTCACTATAGGCAGATGACATGGGGTTGCCAACATGAGATTTGCAAGGGCCAGTTCCAGTTCGTGGGGAAACCCACATTGCCTCCCACCTACAGGAGAACGTCTGGCAGTTCTGTAGAAAATGCTTATGTCATTGGTAAGGATCTTTTTTACAGTGTATGGTCATACTGTATACAGTAACATACTGTAAAACAATATTACGTGTACTTCATCACACTCAACAAGGAGCATAGACCTGACACAGTACTCCAGGAGTACATAGACCTGACACAGTCCTCCAGGACTACATAGACCTGACACAGTCCTCCAGGACTACATAGACCTGACACAGTACTCCAGGACTACATAGACCTGACACAGTAGTCCAGGAGTACATAGACCTGACACAGTATTCCAGGACTATCTAGTATTGTACAGTGATGCAGCATGATGTGTAACTATGATGGGTACTGTACAGTCTGGTGTACTAAGTTCCAGACATACCAGTTCTGTCTAAATGTCCATATGATGCCTGCAACCGTGAATCGACGCATGTTGGGCCCAACTCTCTGCCCAGCCTCCCTCATCGTCAGGCCAAGACTGATTACATGTTCCACCACATTGGCCCTAATTTCATCAGAAAAATGTATATGTCGATTGCGTCCTCCTCCTCCTCCTCCTCCTCCTCCTCCTCCTCCTCCTCCTCCTCCTCAGTTTCCCGAGTTTTTATTTGTAGTGCAACAGCTGTGAATGGTCTTTAATTACTGTTTGAATGTTGCAGTGGGTGTGGGTTGCCAATTTCAACTGTGTTTTGCTTTTTGAATGGAAGTGTTTTCCCAATGGCTGCAGGAGTTTTAGTTCTTGAACAAAGTGTGTAATGTTCAAATCTGTGTGTAGTGTTTGGCACAATGTGTGTTGCAGAACTGATTGCAAAATGCAAAGCTGAAAATGTGTTTTCCATTGGTGCCTGTGTGTGAGACATGCTTGAAAAAGTGTGTCCTGCTTTGTTCTGAGCATTCACTTGTAGCGTGTTAGCAATCAGGAAAAACTGTAGTATGGACACTTTCCCACATGGCAGCCCATCCTCATTCAATCCCTGCGCTGTATATCCTGTGTTCGGTTTGTCATCTCATTCTGCTAACGTCTCAAATTCTTGTTCTGTTTGACGTCTCATTGAAGTATTAAAAACTAGAGGCATGATCATTCCCTGACGCAACTACCATCTGTCTTTCAGTGTACGGATTCAATAGATTTGATGTTGTGAGTTACCTGAGCTCGCTGGAGGAGGGAAACTTCATAGGGCAGGAGGTGCAGTGGTAGGGCTTTTCTCCAGTATGGACCCTCTTGTGCTTCTTCAGGTGGCCAGCCTCTACAAATGTCCTCCTACAGACGGAGCAGATGAATGGTCTTTCGCCGGTGTGTGTGCGTTCATGGGACCTCAGGTTTCCTGCTTGGGCGAAGCCCTTCAAATAAAATGATTACACTTAATGTACTTTTAAAATCAGAACACAATTCTTGCATTGCGGTTAGACGCTAATATTCTGAAGTGAATATGGAGCGGTCAACATTGTCTCAATTAATTTCTGCTCTGCGTTCTAACTCTCCCTGTGAGCAACAGTCAAATGCTACAAATATAGAAAAAGTAGCCATTAAATCAATCTGTATTCTTCACAGGTCAGTTTGGCCACAACCTCCTCGAACACACCTTGTTACACACGTCACAAACAAAGGGCCTCTCTCCTGTGTGTATACGCTGGTGGGTTTTCAATGCCGACTGAAGGGTGAAGCTTTTGTCACAGTCAGGGCAGGGGAAAGGTCTCTCTCCTGGGTGGGTGAGAATGCGACACACAGGCACACATTGACCGAGTCAAACGTCACAGTTAAAACAGATCACCTTTAGAAAGCGAACAAAAGAGTTGAGGATTACTGACTTGATGGAAACATTCTGTAACCTATCGTTTGGTTTTGATGTGAGTAAAATATGAATCAACACCAGTTAAATTACCTGTGTGGGTGAAGGAGTGCCTTCGTAGCTCTCCCAGCGTGCAGAACTTCCTGGGGCAGGAGGAACAGGGGTAAGCCTTCTTGCGGTTGTGAACGGTCCGTTTGGGTTTGCGGCGACCTTTCACCTTCCTTTTGGGGTTGGTCCCTTCCTCCTCTGCTGAATCCTCTGGACTGTTCTTCTCGTCTTCCTCTTTCTCATCTTCCTTCTCCTCATCCTCAACTTTCTCTTTGGATCTGGAGTGCTTGTCATGACCGACTCTGAGCCCCTGGGTTCGAGCGGGGCCGGGACCAGAGCTGGGGTGGGGTTCGTAGTCAGAACTATGGCTGGTGATGTCAGACAGAGGACTTGGGTTCTCACCTGAGGGACACGGAAGCCGTGAGTCAGATGGACAACTAAATTAGTCTCTGATTAGAAGGACATAAGGAAGACCAGGTTCGGAGTAGCAGGTAAAGGTAGTCAATATTCCAAGGCACTTTTCTCCATGTTTTCTATATGAAGAAAAACAGCTTGAGAAACAAGCTGGTTATTATATTCTCACACCAACTACTTTTTGAAATGGTTACTGGAAGTAAAAGGAGTGCTGTGGTGGAGGGCTGAGTAATGTAAGGAATCCCTCAATGATATCGTACACTCATAGTGAAACATACCACCATATTGGACTGGCCTCAGACTGCAGGGGAAACTCACTGTTCTGGAACGTGTGTGTGTGTGTGTGTGTGTTTGAGTTGAAAACTCTACTTACTAGACTGTATAGGAGAACCTATGTTTTTTTCCTCTTCCTCCAGCTTGATTACCCTGAACCCTAGAGGAAACACACAACGCCATGAAGCAGAACTCGTAGAGACAATAGAGAACGATTTAAAGGTCCATTAAGGTCACATCATCATCCCACTCAAAATGCTAAACCAAATGATTTGTCGAAATGAACAGCAGGAAAATCATTTCAGATGGATGCCCATGCTCCTTTAACAAACACCATTTCTAAATACTGAAATCACAAAGAAAGAGAATACAGCAGTACTCGTCTGACTCCCCGTCTCCCCTTCTTCGATTTTCACACAGACCGAACTCAGGCACGTTGTTAGCGCTGTTGTTGGGGGCCCACAGTCTTCCTGTTTCGTCAGCCTCAGAGTCTGCGTTCCCTGGTCTCTATGGTAACCCTCAGGCCCAGGGGACAATGGCAGTTTGAGTTCAGAAAGGCTTGATTTGGTGTCCTGAGAGAGGAAAATACAATATGACAGGCCCGCTGCAAAATGTCTTGCTACAGAAACGGTTGACTCTTTAAAAAATCTTGATACCAACAAAAACAAGCCTTTCAACTGAACAAATTCAGATATCCGTCCCCAGTTTAAGGCATTATAAAATAACAGATTGCATTTACGAACATTACAATTTTGCTACAGCACACGTAAATCACCACTGGCATAATAGCTAACACATGCTGGATACGAAACACATTCACAAAGGGCCCCTACAGACTAACAAAAGTGTGCACTGTGTCCAATTGGAGCCAACACATGTTTAACACTGGGAAATGTTTTAACAGGAATTTGAAGAATAACTGAATATTTGCCTAAAATGCCAATATGTTTGTGACAAAATCTCACTTAGGGTCTCCCAAAGGACCTGCTAAGGGTCAACAGTTTGCCAAGGACTAAGACTTAGCGTTGTCTGAACAGCTCTCAGCAATGTATATTGAGGTTATACTTTAGCACTGGGTGTTTCAAATCCTGGACGCTGACTGGCTGATAGTATGTGTGACTGTATTCTCTGGGTATGACATCACCGCGCATCTTATTAGAGATTTGGCCAAATCCTGTGTCCAGGCGCTCAGCCATGTGCCTGAGCAGTAGCGGTATTATATTGACCATATACAACACTCCCTCGTGCCTTACTGCGTATAAATACCATACCATATCAGACGATCAGCACTCGATGGAACAGTTTAATAGTAATAACAAAAAACTGGCAGCAGTCAATCACACAACATTGGTATACATTTACTGTTAGAATACCTCGATGTGGGATTCAAGGTTGTTTCTTGGTACTGTTTTTTTAAAGAAATTCACATACCGAGTTATGCTAATAACAGCTAGTGATGACGGTGATGTAAATCTGAGATATTTGGTTTGATCAATAATACTGCATTGGAGTTTAGGATTACAGAAATACATTACTCTGACCTTAACAATTCTGGATAGTTATTAATGCTTTGAACTATTGTTTGCCTTTACATTTAGATACATGTTGGTGGTAACAGCAGCTTTGTTAAAGCTGGGCGTTAAACAGAACACTCCTCAGCGTTTGATAGGCTGTATGTGCCTTTCCCAAAACATATGCCGAGCTACGAAACTGAATACAATTACACAATGAACGCTGTATATGTCACTATTTTATGTACTCACCGCCACGTCCATTATAAATTAACAGTAGTGATTGGTGATCTCAACAGCTTCGAAGTTGAAATAACTGTCCTGTTTGGCTCTTCCGCCCCTCTTTCGTCCGAGATGTCGTCATCTTAACGAGACAGACTAAAGTAGTCGAGTACCTCCGATACGGAATCGGTATTTCATTATTATGTTCTATTTACGGTTTAGTCAATGGTAGCCGCTATCATCCCAGATTGGATTTGTTTATATCGGTTCATACTATTATCAACCCTGCTGGTGTCTTGTATGCATTGGCTACACGATTATGTGGAAACGTTACTTTCGCTCTTGGAAACGTCATTATAATAGCTTGACTGTCCGCTGTAGTCACGCGAACTAGCTGCCATTAGCCGTGGCCTAGCCATGCGACATGACAAACTTTACTGACCTGCTGATGGTCCCTCGGTTCTTAGGGATCCTGTGATATTCCTTCGGGGTGGATCACACTGAGTACACGTAATGGATGAGGTGAGAGGCCACAGTCTGCGAGAGGGACCGCTTCAAATCCTAATACGAGTGTAAAGATTACCTGGTAGCTATAGCCCACTTAGCATGGTAGACGCGCTCTAGCTGTCAGTTGTTGGGGTACTGTATTTATGTCTGCAGCTAATATTACCGATACTGCAGTAAAAAATAGTGGCTACTGTTTTTTACTGTTTTCAATGGGTTGGTAGCGTTTTTGTTTAGTATAATTTACACACCGAAGGTGTTTGCACACTGTTATTTTTTTTATTGCACTTCACCAGGAACCCATCCACATTCCATACAAAGTGCGATTATTTAGTCTAGAGACTTATTGTGATTGGCAAAATCACTTGCTCTAATGTAGTGCAATATATAGGTTATAGTGGGCTGGTCTAAAGCAGTGTACTATATAGGGAATAGGGCGTCATTTTGGACATACGAAAACATATAGCTTTCCGTTGGCTTCTCAGAACTGTGTGTCAACGTTTTAAATTAGCATTTTTAATTCCTCTTATAATTCTCGATTTCAGGTTCCATCGGACGTCCTTCCCGGACAAGAGGCTGTCCGTGTGAACCCAGGTGCGGCTGTGTGGTTTGTTAAGAGATGTCGCTCATGACGCTAAATTTGTCAAATGCACGTGTAAATGTTGCTTCTGTGCAAATAATGAAATAAACCTTTAATAACAAATCCTGTTCACCAAGTTGACTTTTGAGTACTTTCAACAGAAATATGTGACAAAGCTTTATTTTCAGTATTTTTTACATTCAGGTCATTTACCAAAAGTTTTCATAATGGCCCCCACTTTGTAATCAAACCCTTCAATTGAGCTAGTATCCTTGATAATGTATTTATCACGTGGGAAGGTGTTTTCTGACCAGAGCAGACTGGTTAAGGTTCCTCATCCAATCAAGACAACCAATCTAAACCACACCCCCCTACTACTTATAGGTCACAATTGAAGGGCACCAAACTCAAACGTTCTGGTCTGAGTCGTTGTTTCCAACGTGGGTTCTTATCAAGCCCACTGCTGGTCTGTCTAAAACTCCCATTATCGTCCTAGTTCATCTAACAGTACTTGAACCAAATAAAACTGAATTTCAACAAGTGGTTCCTTGGAGGGTGGTGATTGAATATGGTTGTCTTGGGCTCTAGTGACCCCTTGTGGTGGCTTGGGTGCCTGTGAGCTCAATAAAGGTAGATTTCCTTCCATAAAGGCCATTCGTTCTGGCGATTCTCGACTAGTTGGTTGAGCGGGCAGCGTGGTAGGAACCTGAACACATCTGATCTGCTTTGGAGGACACAAGTCTAGTTGTCATTGGGAGTTTGCATAGAGCTTATGTGATAAAGAAACCTCAGTGGCCCAACTCCAAATCCCTCACTGGACTATAAATCCCTCCCACTTTATCAGACATAAGATCTACTAGTTCTTGATTTATATAATTTCAGTATACATTTAGCAAATACACTGAACCATGTTGTTATTTTTAAGTTAAAATATGTGAGGAAGAAAATACGAATAGCCTGACACAGTTACACACCATTCACAAATATCAATTTCTACGTAATTCGAAAGTCAATCCAAAATGTAAATTGTGAATCTGTCTCTGAGTAACATATTTAATATCAGTCCACTTTTGCTCTTGTCCACACAGGGTTGAGTGCTAACAGTCACCGTGCTGAGACTACGTCAGTAGAGCAGCAACAAGAGCAACAAAAACCTCAGCAACATAACCGCTGCCAAAGAAGAGACCACCCCTGCTCAGTGTGTGGGAAGGAGTTCTCCACTGCATACAATCTACTAGTTCATATGAGAATCCACACCGGAGAGAAGCCTTACTCCTGCCCTGTTTGCGGGAAGCGCTTTGCCCAGAAAGGGAGCCTGGTGCAGCACCACATCGTCCACACTGGAGAGAAACCCTACACCTGCCATGAATGCGGGAACACTTTCTCCCAGTTGATCAGGTTTGTTAATATTATTACATTTAGGCAACAGGGGTGAACTCATTCCGCAAATGCCAGGCTGTCGGTGGGTTTGGACCTGATAAATGACTCAATATAAAACCAAATATAACGAAAAGAATAGCAGACTCCAGATTTATTTCTGTTTGTTTTTAGTCAGAAAATACTAAAATGAAATAAATATCTTTAGAACAGGAAATCTATTCCTAGGTATTTCCAGAGATACAGTGACAGTTGTGGTGAATTTGAGGTGTACAAACTGTTGTCGACCCAGACATTGTTAAAGGTAATGTGCTGTGTGTGAACGATTTGTTTTGAATCACTCCTTTGATTGATTCCAGTCAGGATTGATCTTTCTGAATGACTCTTCAGTTGTTTGTTTGACATATTGGCAGCAATACATTTTGTCTTTTAAAGCGACAGACGTTCGGTCCCAATTCATCATTATGGCCCTGGGTCATCGCAGCAACTCCACAGGAGGTATCGAGAAGCTGATGAATCTGACAAGTACTCAGATGCAAAAAGTGCTCATCTCTTCTGCTTCTTTCACCAACCACAATTTAGCTCACAGGCTCCCAAACTACCATGAAGAGTTACAACATTATGCCACAACCAGGATATGAGAATAGTTATAGTGACTCCCTGTGGTGCAATGACATGAAGAACGGCTCTGCAAATTGAGTTTAGGACACTTTTAACCATCTTAATTATGTTTTGTTTATATTATTATCACATCTATTACTTCTCTGATCAGCTTGAAGAGACACAAGCTGCTGCACACAGGAGTGAGACCATATCGCTGCTCAGAGTGTGGAAAAAGCTACACACAGCAGAGGCACCTGAGGGCCCACCAGCTGGAGCACACCACAGAGAAACTTCACTGCTCCGTCTGTGGGAAGAGTTTCTTCACAGCCTCAGGCCTCAGGAATCATCAGAAGTTAGTATGATCAGACGTTTACCTTTATTCAGGGAAATAAAGCGAAGACCAAGGTCTCTTTCAGTTGAGCCCGGTATTACATCAATATCAAATATAGCTCAGGAAAAAAATAAGAGACCACTGCACCTTCTTTGCTTTCCAAAAGTTTAAAAGGGAAGATTTGAGAGAGGAACAGAAGCATTCACTTTTCAATGGTCTCTTTAACACTTCTGTTTCCTCACTCAAAACCATCCTTATCAACTTTTTTGGAATGTAAAGAAAAAGGTGCAGTTGTCGCTTAATCTTTTCTGAAGCTGTATATATACATACATACATATTGAAAAAGGAAAACCTAAAGTAAAACATTAAGACAATCATTTACACTTAACAGTGCGAATGTCACATCAAACATACACCAACATACTTTAGGTTACTCTGCAGGCCATTCGTGTGGGGAATGGTATGCGAAAGCAGTTTAACCTAACACTGTAAGCCCTCGGTATCTCTACTACAAGTCCGTCTTGTGAGCTCCTCTAATTTTTACTGTAATTCTAGCAGTATGTTGTTGTAATTATTTTATGTGCATTTTATTTATTGTCTTTTGTTTATGATTGCTTATTTTACTCTTTCTGCGTGTGGGACCATAGCCAGGCAATCAGATATTATTGATGGGGACCCAGGAGGAAATCTGCTTGATGCCTCATCTTATTATTTGACCACAAAGCCTTTAGTAATTTGATAATACACTGTAAATACATTTTGATTTGTTTTGGTTTAGGTGTCACACAGGAGAGAAACCTTTCTCCTGCTCCCTGTGCGGGAAGAGTTTCTCACGACCTGGACTATTGAGAGAACACAAGCAGACTCACCTTGGCGATGGAAGCCCAACAGAAGTTGATGGGAAAAGCAGCAAGGTGGGACAATATGAATACAGTGTCTCAAATTGGACACTTCTTTATGTAGCGCACCTCTTCAGTTCAGACAGCCACTGTATTTAGGTGGTAGGGTTATGTGGCGCTGTGAAGACAGGCACTGTATTTAGGGGGCAGGGTATGTGGCGCTGTGAAGACAGGCACTTAAGGTCCACACACTCACCAGCACTACAGACCAGATGATCAACCTGGAAAGTGCCCGCTGGCTTCAAAGTGAACGCAGACATAGCTGAGTTTTATGAGCCTGTTAAGCCTGTTTATTCTGAGGTGGTTTGAAAAATATAATATTATTATGTCTCTATTCTAGTACCCAGGTGACCGATCAAGCTCCAAACCCTCAGCGTCCATGGTCCAAAGTCCTGTGGAAACTCTAGGCCTAAAAATTATAGTTAAAGAAATAGAGGAAGGGGAGGAGGAAGAGACTGGAGAAGAAGAGGAAAAAACCCTGAAAGAAGTGGAAGAAGTTGGTGGTTTGATCAATTCCGACGGAGAGGAAGTTGAGCATGACTCTCTATCTAGTACGTACAGGAAGAACATTTTGGATAATTTTTTTCTTCTTGTCACTCTACTTTCTGTTCAGTGCAATACTTCATTTCACAAAGTGTAAGAATGAGATGTAATTAAAGTGATGGTTGTACAATGAAAGGACCATGAAATGCAGCCCAAATACTATATCAAAAATTAACCAACTATATGAATTGGAGGTCCATCCAAACGTTAGAAAGAAATTTGATGTGGAGATTAACATTGAGTTTTCACTTTTTCCAGAATTGTGACCATACAAGCAATGTGCTTTTCTTCTCCAAGGAAAATCCACAGATTAAAGGACAAACCAAGTTAGTTTTAGTTAGTATAGGGAGAGTTAGTATACTGTTACTATAATGATGATTATATTTCTGTTAAACAGTAACTACATGGTTCTATTATATAATTTTAGAATAATGTTAGTAAGTAGAGGGTTAGCATAGTGTTGATAATATACTGTCAGTAGCCTATTGTCATAGTATTGTTACTGTAGTGTTAGTGTATAGCGTTAGCATGGGAGTGTTCTAGCATGGTATATAGTCTTGTTGCATTTTGTTAGTAGTAAAGAGTTCCAGCATAGTGTAATGGTGTTAGTATAGTAGTTTTACTATATTTCTCATATAGTATTGTTAGCATGGTATGGTGTAAACATACTGTATCATTGCTAGTATATGGTTAGTTGATTATAGTTTAGTGTGATTGTGGTGTTAACATAGTTTAGTATTTTATTAGCATAATGTAGTATGGAGTTAGTATAATATTAGCCTGGAGGCTAAGTATTTGACCTATGGTTAACTTGTTCACACAGGTAGGAGCCTTGTTTCCGTTAGCGGTCCCTCTTCATTAGCAGAACCTGAACTACAAACGGAACAACCACACAGAATCAAGAAGCCTCATCTCTGTTCTGTGTGTGGGAAGGAGTTCCCTAAACCATCAAAGCTAGTAGCACACCTTCGCACACACAGTGGAGAGAAAGCATTTCGCTGCTCTGTATGTGGCAGAGGCTTTTCAACAGGGGGAATAACTCTGCAGAGGCATCTTCTTACGCACACAGGGGAGAAACCCTACAACTGTTCAGTCTGTGGGAAGAGGTTCATACAGCGGGGGAATCTGCTGAAACACCAGAAGGTGCACACTGGAGAGAAACCTTACTCCTGCTCAGTGTGTGGGCGGAGTTTCCCTCGGTTTGAGCGTTTGAAGGACCATCAGCGGACCCACACAGGAGAGAAGCCTCACTCGTGTGATGTCTGTGGGATGAGGTAGGATGCATTTTACAGCATGTGTTTCTTATTGTCGCCATTTTCTTTTATTGGACATTTTTATCCTTTGTTTTGATTGGATTGTTTTCACATCTGTTTTGGATTGATTTCGCTCTCTCATTATAACATGCTTTTTGTCAACTTTTTTACGAGTATACATTCTGATATGATTTAGGTTCTCCTACACATCGTCCCTCAAGGTCCACCACAGGATGCACACTGGGGAGAAACCATACCAATGCTCTGTCTGTCGAGAGAGTTTTAGGTCGACAGCTAACCTGAGGAAACACAGACAGTCTCACACTGGAGACAGGTCTTCTTCTGCAGTAGGAGGCCAGTTGGCTCTTGGAGGACTTCGGGGTGCTGTGGTAACAACAGAACCCCAGACCAAACCTGTAAGACTGCTGGGCATGAACATCTCTCTGGGGCCTGGCCAAGGCCATGGTGAAACATCTTTCATGTGCATTGT
The DNA here is from genome assembly GCA_016801105.1 of Esox niger. Lineage (NCBI taxonomy): Eukaryota > Metazoa > Chordata > Actinopteri > Esociformes > Esocidae > Esox > Esox niger. The sequence goes on along the minus strand of JACXGJ010002036.1, from coordinate 44,893 downwards.
TGGTGAAGCAGAGGAGGGGAAGGATGAGGAAGAAGTTGGGGGTTTGATTAATTCAGATGGAGAAGTTAATTGGGATTCTTTTCTAAGTAAGTAAAAGATCCAGAATGACCTAAGTATAATTACATTGTAGTTGTACTATAGGCTGAATCCCACATGTTCCAATACTCCAAAAAACGGTGTCCTATTTCAGTAATAGTGCACTACATAGGGAATAGAATGCAATTTGAGAACGAATCATTTATCTGCTGCATTGTTTTAACCATTACTGTTGCTAATCCGCAGGGGAGAAACCTGTCCAACACTCTAATCACGAGAAAGCTCAAATCCCACTCAGCTGTTCAACTTGTGGAAAACACTTTTCCAGCCAATATAGACTACACCGTCACCAGACCACACACACAGTAGAGGAGCCATACCCTTGCTCTGTGTGCAGTAAGGCATTCAGGGAAAGTGAGCACCTCAAAAAACATCCGAGCATGCACACTGGAGAGAAACCTTACCCTTGTCATGAATCTGGGAAGAGGTTCAATTGTGTGGCGGATGTCCGAACACACCAGCAGATACACACCAGAGAGAAAAGTTTCCACTGCGCTGTGTGCAGCCGGGAATTTACCAAGGCATCTGTGCTTGTGTTGCATATGAGGACACACACAGGTAAAACTATTAAGGTTAAACTCACGTCTATGTGCCCAAGCTGAATGCATAACTTTCATTACAGCTATCTGAATGTAGATGATATATAGAAATGACATGCATGATGCACAGCATTGTGTAACTCAGTTGGTGTAAATAACGTTTAAATTCTAACTTTTCAAACAGGAGAAAAAACACTCAACTGTTCTATGTGCGGGACGTTCTTCTCCCAGAAGGGAGCACTGGACAGACATGTGAGGACCCACACAGCTGAGAAACTTTACCCCTGCCCTCACCTTGACTGTGGAATGAGTTTCTCTCAGTACGGAAGTCTTCTGAGACATAGAAGAAGTCACGATGGAGAGAGACTCGGTAAGCTATTGGAACAAGCTGACCAGTCAGTTACTGAAAACTCAAAGAACCAGTTTGAATATCAAATGGAAGAGGAGAAAATTGGTGGTCTGATAAATTCAGATGGCGAAGAGATTGGTTGGGTTCGTTTTGGTAAGTATAAATAGTGTTGTTGTATCCTGAATTGATTTGTTTTTGCATCAGGCAATATTTTAGAGCAGATCCCAGGGTGGGCTATGGTCAAGGGTAGGCGAAAGCCGGGCTGGATGATAGCCGGGCTGGGTCAATTGCTGTGTCAATGTGTTTAAAATTATTTTAAATCTGGTTTTAGACATTTAAGAGTGGGCTAGAGTGTGTATACACACCCCATAAAATTTGAATGTATTTCATATTACAATCAAACCTAATGCCGGTCAAAGCCTACAGGGGTACCTTGTTTTAAACTACATAGTGGTAATGTTTGTTTGGCTGTTTAGGAAATAGTGTACCAATTCGGACTTGACCTTTGCCTGAATGTCCAGCTTAGGAGACCTGAACACTACTCTGACAGAGAAGAGTCCCTGTACATCAGGAGAACTTGAACTGTACTGGGAGAATCTCAACAGCCGTCAGAAGTCTCACCACTCCTTTAAGTGCAGGGAAAGAGTTGGCCAACATTTCCATCATATGGAGACACCAGAAGAGAGATTCAGATAGTCATCGCCACTTCAAATTTTGTTTAATACATTTTTTGGGGTTCGTTTATTGGACAGGATTTTTTATTTATTGGGCAGAAAGGAGAGGGAATGAAATATAAACTAGCAGTGGTTACATCTTAGAAATAAAGTGGGAAATCTTGGATTGGTGCCACACACTATAGGCCTATTTTGTTGAACTCATGGACAATCACAGCTCTTAGCCTTAGAATTTGAGATCAGGTCAGATTTCTAAAGCAGTAGCCCATAGCTGTTGACATGACATTCCTTTGTAATTAAAATCCAACAAAGTAGTCTGAGATGTGAGACATGAAAAATAAATGTTATGGATGTTTCTCAAATGGGACCCTATTGCCTACATACCCACCCAAACCTAGTTCACCTCCTTAAACCCCAGATATATGGCCTTGGTGTACTCTAAAAGCAACAGGCTTCAATTTCAGGGGGAAACAATTAAAACGTCTGACTTTACAGGAGAGAGCCCAGTCCACCGATCCGACTTCAGAGCCAAGAAGTCCCACTGCTGTCCAGAGTGTGGAAGAGACTGTAAGAAGCTATCAGCTCTACTTAAACACCTGAAGATCCACACAGGAGAGAAGCCATACCCATGCTCTGTGTGTGGGAAACAGTTCCGTGAAAGGACAGCCCTCCGTGACCACCAAAAAGTGCACACGGGAGAAAAACCTTACTCCTGCCCTGACTGCGGAAAGAGGTTCGCTCATTCAGGAGCAATGAAAAGACACCTTTTAGCACACACTGGAGAGAAACCGTACTCTTGTTCTGTATGTGGAAGACGCTACACACAGATAGGACGCCTGAGGGAACATGAGCGAACACACAGGTTGGTTGATTCTGTGCTACAACTTTTTATTTTTGACTCCATATTTATTGTAGAACTTTCTTGTAATAGTAATGTAGTTAATGATGAATTGGCTTCCTTTGCTAATACATATATATATATATATGTGTATATGTGTATATATATATATATATATATATATATATATTAATACAATTGTTTGTCAAAAGACCAGAATTGTGCTGCCTGTCTTTTTTATTTCTGTGTGTAAGAAACACTAAAATGTATGTATGACTTCTACAGCGAGGAGCAGCATAACTGTTCTGTCTGCCTGAGGAGTTTCTCCAAAGCCACAGCCCTCGTCGCTCACTTCAGGTCAGGTTGAAAAAAAAATAACTCAATGAAATGCTTTTCAGTGATAAGAATTATTATTGACGACTGACTGATTGACTGAAGTATTGATTCATTCAGGATCCACACAGGTGAGAGACCATACAGCTGTGGGGAGTGTGGGAAGAGCTATATCAGAACACAAAACCTCCGGGCTCACCAGAGGAAATGTCACAGCAGCAACTCACTACCAGGGACTGAGCCCGGGGCTGGGACAGGGGAGGACCAGGATCTTATTATACTGGTGAAGAGTGAAGAGGAAGCCATTAGTATCAGCGATGAAGGGGGCCGTGGCTGATAGTGAACAGGCTTCCATAAGTGATGAAGAGGAAGAGGCGTAGATGATGATCACATCACAATATTGAACCAATAGCTGCACCGTGAAGCTCTCTTCCACACTCAGCAGACCCACACAGATGTACAGACGTTCCCACTAAGCGGAGGAGGCGTGAGCAGTTCGCTGTCTCTGCACTCAATGCTAGCAGCTGGGACGATAGCGATGTCTAGCCTTTCCCATCTGGAGAGGATCCATGTTAGGGTGATCGGGCTACACAGAATGCGTTCCAAACAGCACAGTCATTCCAGTGCACTAGATAAGGAATAAGGTTCCTAGAATGGATTCGCTGTAGTTCTACATTCCTGCTGATAGGACAGCAAAGTCTCAGATAAATGGGAGGTTTTAGTCCTAGTTGTGGACTAAAAAGCAAGCCCAGTGAAGAATCCCCATTGACAGTTTATACTTTTATAGCAGTCTTTAAACCCTTCCTGAAAGGATTATTGCTGGTTTATCGACCAAAAATGTGTATATTCCCAGTCATGGTATCAATATTTCAGTTTAAAATGTACCTTTTCATATAAATGGACTGTTCTTGACATACATTTTGTAATAAATTCATCTAGTTAAGCATTCTGTTCTTAGGTGTGCACACATAAATCATGATACAAATATCTACAATTCCTTGACATTTTATTAGTCAACGTTCTTGTGGTGATATTAATAAATTGTATTGAAGCCTACAGTTGAAACATCAATCATTGAAGACTGAACAAACAAGCGTCTTTGTTAAAGAGCAGCGTAATTGCTGCCTTTCCCCTCCAGCACGGAAGATGGCGGTAGAGCGCGATCATTTGTTTTGCAGGTCGTTGGCAAGAGGACTCCGTCCCGGATGTGGATGCAGTAGTTAGCTAGCTCGTCTCCGTACTTTATTTTAAATATATACAGCTAAAATGTTGCCATACGTCACTTCTCATAAGACTTTAAATGGCACAGAAAATTGTCCGTTTGTCAAAAATATGTAACGGTCGAGCCGGGCGGAAAGATGCACAGAACGCTGATAGCTTGTGTAGCTAACCTTGGCGTTGCAGGCTAAGTAACTTAGCTAGCTAGCTTGCTAACTAAGTTACTTAGTGTTTTTGACCACAGTCTTGGGGCGGTAGTTTTCAGTTGAATATCTACGAAATCCACCGGTCTGGTAAAGAATTGTCGTATCGATTCACAATGGATAAGGTGAGAAGTTGCTCGTTAAGTCGCTTTCTATCATACCAGATGTCTATTTAGTCATGGGGAGGGTTTGTTCTCACACTGCATCTCCATTGCAGGACAATGACTGCCGAACCAGCCCGTCTATCTCTACTGGAGACAAACCCACGCGGGTCCTGTGTCCTGACAGTAAACGCGGGATCCAAGGCCCACTGCTGGATACGAGGCTGGTCAATGGTGGCTGGGAACCTGTTTGTAGTAAGTTTGAATATTTGGGACAGAATTCTGATCCAAGGAGTTGGTTGAGGGCACAACCAGACAGATACCCAGGCTAGAAACAACTGGTATTCAGAAAAAGACTGACCAAATCAGTGCATGCTCATTTTTGGTTCAAATGGATAGGGTCTGCTGACAGTCAAAAGATTTGTGGTAACCCTAACTATATTTCCTCCCAAAAATAAATGTGCACAGTGACCACTTGTTGTTTAAGTAGATGTTCGTAGACACGAGTAAAGGCTAGAGTAAACAATAAAACATATGGCATGGTTCCCAAATAACATACAGCCAGATGAGATGAGCCACCTAAGATTCTCTTGAATGCTGCATATATTTTCTACTAATGAAATGTTGAAACCTGTATGTGCTGCTAATTAAACAGGAGAGAGAAAATCAGTACCTGAACTGCAGGAGAATCGTAAAAAACTCAAGACATTGCACACTTGTCCGGTATGTGGACGGCACTGTCAAAAGTTATCCATACTTCAGATCCATATGAGAATCCACACTGGAGAGAAGCCGTACCCCTGCTCCGACTGTGACAAGAAGTTTGCTCACCTGGGGGCCATGAGACGCCATCACCTTACACACACGGGAGAGAAGCCTTACTGCTGCTCTGTGTGTGGGAAGAGTTTCACCCAATCAGGACACCTGAGGGCGCACCACCAATCTCACACCGGAGAGAAGCATCCCTGCTTGATCTGTGGGAAACAGTACATGAGATCAGAAGACCTGAAGATCCACCACAGAGTTCATACGGGGGAGAGACCCTATCGCTGTGCTGACTGTGGCAAGAGCTATATACGCTCCAAGAACCTCCGGGCTCACAAGCTGACCCACCAGAGGGGAACAGGAGGGGAAAGAATGGGAGAGGAGCCGGCAGCTTCTAACCAGGGTGAGTGGGAAGAGGAAAGTAGTCATTAAAAACTCACCAAAGAACTGAGGTCTGGTTTCTGAACCCAGCATAAGCCTTAACAAATTGAAAAGCACTTTTTATTGAGAATTTCCATTCTTCTAAGTCCAGAACAAGGTCAAATTGTATGACTGGGAAAATGGTCCCATGGCCTGACTGGAAAAGTAATGAACAAAAAAATCTCAATTGAACTTAAATATACTTACGAATCATAAGTAGAGTCAACGTTGAATAAATGGACCAACAGATGCTTTATTGTTCTCTTTGCCTGCCAGTGAGAGTCAAGGAGGAGGAGGATTGCAGTGTCTTTACTTCTGAAGGACAAGATGTCCACTGGAGTTTCCCTGGTCTCAGTAAGTAAAGACAGAGTTGATGCCAAACAATCACATGCACTGCCTTGCACACCATGTTATCTAGGGACTAGGGTTCCATTTGAGCCATTTAGTCCATCACTTGGTATGGTAGGCAACATCTAATCTGTTATTGAACCACACAGGGGGGATGACAGTCTGTGGTTCTGGAATTGAAGGAGGTCCGTCTACGTCACGTGTCAACCAGGTGGGAGGAAATGAGGATGACAAACCTCTCTGGCGAATGTAATTGTTTTCAGTTGTTTAGATTTATTAGAAACACCTTGTTTTGTGTTCAGAAATATGGTTTCTTATTTATCAGGTTTTTGTATTTTACCTTTATACAGGGGAGTCAGACAGACTGAGGTCTGTTTTGCAGTTCAGCCTTGTACAGTATTACAGGAAAAAAAATATTGGTCTTGAGATTGCGTTTTGTGACTGCAGTTTTTCCAGTTTATTTTTAGGTAAAATAATATGGATGATTCTGCAGTCCAGCTTAATTTATAAACATTAACTAAAACTCCATCCCTTCTTGGAGCCCCAGCGTACTGAAGTGTATCTAAGACAGTATGGTTGGCAGAAGTTGGCTCCAGGAATCCAACACACAGATGCAGGGTAGCCTGAGTCCAGCTGCTTCAGAACCTTCGCTGATTATGGTCCATTTTCATTGTAGGAGGCTGGGGACCACACAAGCCCGAAAGCTAGAGAGTCCCTGGATGCTGACCAAAGCCTTGAGGAGGACATCACTCAGACACTTGGGATGAACATGACTGTAGAAGAGGGGGAAGTGAAGAAAGAAGAAAGGGAGGTGAAAGAAGAAGAAGAAGAGGAGGAGGAAGTTGGTGGTTTCATTAATTCTGAAGGAGAAGAAGTTGAATGGGATTCTGTTCAACATAGTAAGTGAACTGTTTTTGTCTTAAACACTTGTCTGGTCACAGGGCACTAGTGAACTAGTATTTGACTAGGGCTCTGGTTTTTAGTTTACTAGTATTGGACTAGGGCCCTGGTCTCTAGTGTGCTAGTATTTGACTAGGGCCCTGTTTTCTAGTGAACTAGTGTTGGACTAGGGCCCTGGTCTCTAGTGTACTAGTATTTGACTAGGGTCCTGGTACTATGTAGGGAATAGGATGCCATTTGGGATGCTGATCCTGAATTAATGTTGACTTCCTCCCCTCCGTGCCAAGCCGAACCCCCATTCCTCCCCTCCGTGCCAAGCCGAACCCCCTTTCCTCCCCTCCGTGCCAAGCCGAACCCCCTTTCCTCCCCTCCGTGCCAAGCCGAACCCCCTTTCCTCCCCTCCGTGCCAAGCCGAACCCCCTTTCC